>JAASAO010001518.1:0-54374 GCA_017311375.1 Mytilus coruscus
TGATCATGGTGATTGCCGACGGTATACTAACACACAGGGAAGTTCAAAGATTATTAATACGGTTACATATTCTTTGCGACCTTCTTGGTTGTTGTTGAGGTTGATTTGGTTGCCCTGGAGGTTAATGTGGTTGCTCTGAAGGTTGAGTGGGTTGCCCCTGATGTTGATTTGGTTACCTTAGGGGCTGAATGGGTTGTTCCTGAGGTTGATTTGGTTGTTGCCCCTGAGGTTGTCCTATAGGTTGAATGTGTCCCTGAGGTTCTTCATTATGTGCATTGAAAATCCTCACAATCCGCCTATAGCATTTTAGAACACCAACTAACAGAGACAAAAGCATAATGGTGATGATTTATGTTCTTTCTATAATGAAAAAATCTAAGTTATAGGGTTGCTGACTGTTGTGTTTGTATTTTACTGCAAAATTTATCATAACTTAAGAAATGAATTGTATCCATAGAACACTTAAATGCCACTATCAATATCCTGGCATGAGCCAAAAGAATCATCATCATTATTTGTATTCACTTCTATGGAGCTTTTCACTTTTCGTTCTATCATCATTCCAATTCTCTCTGAAAAAGCTTATTGTCTTGTTTGTCTCCTATATGGTTTCTTTGTTCTTTTTTTATGCATTTTATAATTTCCCATGGTGCAAAGGCTACTGTAGCTACCTAATAAAAACACCACATCAATTATATTAAAGCTCTTCAGAAGTAACCTTAAATCGGCCGTTTTTCCCAGGTAACTTTATTAGATGTAACATAAAATCGGCCACTTTCTTTATTGACAATTGTACTACATTTTAAAAGATTAAACCATTTTTTAAGATAACGTATTAGATGTTTACTTAAATCGACAATTTGTTTTATAGATAATTGTATCAGATGAAATATTCAATCGGCCACTTTCTTCATTGATAATTATATTACACTTCACAAGATTCAACCACTTTTATAGATAATTGTATTAGATGTAACCTTAAATCAGTGAAGTTACTGATTTAAGGTTACATCTAATACAATTATCTTTAAAAAGTGGTTGAATATTGATTATTTTACAATGAATTCAACCAATTTTATTGAATTTTACTAAATTTTTCAGTAAATTTTACGACTTTTTTGATAATTATTTTAGATGTAACCTTAAATCGACCATATTTTATAGATGTTTGTATTAAATGTAACAGCAAACATGACACTGCTTTATTGATAATTTTACTACGTTTTACAATATATATGACCACTTCTTTTATTTTCGTATTAGATGTTACCTTAAATCGACCACTTTCTTTATTGATAATTGTATTACATTTTACAAGATTCAATCACTTTTCAGATAATGTACTTGACATTACCGTAAATTGGCCATTTTTATCCGATAATTTTATTAAATGTAATCTTAATTCTCAATTTTATTAAGTCATTCACTTTCTTTATTGATAATTGTATACCATTTTACAAGATAGAACCACTTTTTATATAGATTATGTATTAGATGTTACCTTAAATCGGCCTTTTATAGATACCTGTATTAGACGTTACCTTAAATTTCTCACTTTTTTATAGATTATTTTACTATAATATAAAATGAATTCAACAAATGCGTATTGATAGTTGTATTAGATGTAAACTTCAACCAACCACAGCTTTATTGCAAATTTTTTCAACATTCTTAAGTAAATTTTACAATTTCTTCGATATTTGTTTTAGATGTCGACCATATTTTATAGATGAATGATTAAATGTAACAACAAACCTGCCACTGCTTTATTGATAATTTTACCACTTCGGTGTTGACATGAACATCAGTAATATGGTTATTTTTTTTATAAGTTTACTGTTTGCAAAAGTAAGAATTATTTTAAATACTAAGGATTTTCTTATCCCAGGCATAGATAACCTTAGTCGTATTTAGCACAACTTTTAGAATTTTTGGTCATCAATGCTCTTCAACTTTGTATTAGATGTAACCTTAAATCGGTCACTTTCATTATTTGACCTCCGTAAATACAAAAAAACGGAAACAAACCCTCTTTTAAAAATTCTTCATAAAGAAATTATTTTTCTATGGGTTCCGAGTCATGTTGGAATCCATGGAAATACAGTTGTAGACGAAGAAGCAAAAAATGCCCTGGATGATCCCTTATCTAACTGTGATATACCATATACCGATTTTAGATCTAACATTAGAGAATATGGTTTTAATATATTGGAAAATGAATGGAGTGAAAACGTTGATAATAAATTACATGAAATTAAACCTAAATTAGGTAAACCTGTTAATTCTTTTACGTGCAGAAAAGATCAATGTGTAATTTCTAGATGCCGTATTGGTCATACTAGAATAACACATGAGTATCTTTTAAAAAATGAAGAAGAACCACAATGTATACCTTGCAACTGCAAGTATACTATTAAACATGTTTTAATTAATTGTATTGACTTTGTTGATATTCGTAGGAAGCATTTCAATGTCAATAATATGTATGATTTATTTGATAGTGTTCCAATTACAAATATTGTTTCAATCTTAAAAGAAGTTGGAATATATTATAAAATATAAAAATGTTGTATGAATTGAAAATGATTTTAATTTTTATCACCTTATTTTAGTGTTGATTTTTATTTGTAAATTAAAATATTTGCTTTAGACTTGTGTTTTAGTATATTGAAGGACCTTTTGTCTCATTTTAAAAATATACTTTGACCTATAATGGTTTACTTTTATAAATTTTGACTCGGATGGAGAGTTGTCTCATTGGCACTCATACCACATCTTCTTATATCTATTTAAATAGTTAAATGTTCGAATTAGCTCTCGCTGCGATATAGCCTTTTTGCGCTAAGGCGGCGTAAAGGAAACACCAATCAATCAATCAATCAATCAATTGACACTTTTACTACATTTTACAGTCATATTGACTACTTTTTTGGTGATTGTGTTACCTTAAATCGGTCATTTTTTCAAGATAACTTTATAAGATGTAACCTTAAATGGGCCACTTTCATTATTATTTTACTATATTTTACAATGAATTCAACCAATTTTTATAGATAGTTATAGTAGATGTAACATTGAACCAACCACAGCTTTATTGAGAATTTTACATTTTTCTGTATTTCATTTTACATGATTCAACCCCTTTATAAGATATAGTATCAGGTGTTACCTTAAATCGACCATTTTATAGACAATTGTATCAGATGAAATATTCAATCGGCCACTTTCTTTATTGATAATTATATTACACTTTACAAGATTCAACCACTTTTATAGATAATTGTATTAAATCTAACAACAAAACTGTCACTGCTTTATTGATAATTTTAATCTAAGAACCCTTGCAACAACTCTTTGAGGGTCCGTAGGTGACCTGTTGCAAGGCTAAATTCTGTCCCTATCCAATATACCCTCATTTCCCGTGGTAGTTTAAATTTTCCGACCTTAATCCCAGAAGCCCTATTACAGAACCTACCTATTGTATTTATTGTTAACTTGTTCTCGTCCTGAATATGCATGAAATATTTGCCACTGGACGTTAAGCAACCAACAATCAATCAATCAATCAACCACTTTTTATAGATTATTGTATTAAATGTAACAACAAAACTGTCACTGCTTTATTGATAATTTTACTACATTTTACAGAAAACATGACCACTTTTAAATATTCTATTAGATGTTACCTTAAAGCGGCCACTTCCTTTATTAATAGTTGATTACATTTACAAGATTCAACCACTCTTCAAGATATTGTTTTAGAAATTATCTTAAATCGGCCATTTTTTCAGATAATTTTATTAAATGTAACCTTAAGTCATTCACTTTCTTTATTGATAATTGTATACCATTTTATATGTTTAAACCGCTTTTTATAGATAAAGTATGAGATGTAACGTTAAATCGACCGTTTAGGATAACTGTATTAGATGTAACCTTAGATCGGTCACATTCTTTATTGATTATATTACTATATTTTAATATGAATGCAACAAATATGTACTGATAGTTGTAGAAGATGTAAACTTGAACCAACCACAGCTATATTGAGAATTTTACATTTTACAGTAAATTTTACCATCTTTTGCCAATTTTATTAGATGCAAACTTAATTCGATCATATTTTATAGATAATTGTATGAGATGTAATAGCAAACCAGCCACTGCTTTATTGACACTTTTACTACACTTTACAGTCATATTGACTACCTTTTGATGATTGTGTTAGATGTTACCTTAAATCGGTCATTTTTCAAGATAACTTTATAAGATGTAACTTTAAATGGGCCACTTTCATTATTATTTTACTATATTTTATAATGAATTCAACCAATTTTTATAGATAGTTATAGTTGATGTAACATTGAACCAACCACAGCTTCATTGAGAATTTTACATTTTCTGTAAATTTTACGACTGTTTTGATAATTATTTTAGATGTAACCTGAAATCGACCACATTTTATAGATAATTGTATGAGATATAACAGCAAACCAGCCACTGCTTTCTTGACTTTTTACTGCATTTTACAGTATATTGACTACTGATTTGATGATTGTGTTAAATGTTACCTTAAATCGGTCATTATTTCAAGATAACTTTATAAGATGTAACCTTAAATGGGCCACTTTCATTATTATTTTACTATATTTTACAATGAATTCAACCAATTTTTATAGATAGTTATAGTAGATGTAACATTGAACCAACCACAGCTTTATTGAGAATTTTACATTTTTCTGTAAATTTTACGACTGTTTTGATAATTATTTTAGATGTAACCTGAAATCGACCACATTTTATAGATAATTGTATGAGATGTAACAGCAAACCAGCCACTGCTTTCTTGACTTTTTTAATGCATTTTACAGTAATATTGACTACTGATTTGATGATTGTGTTAAATGTTACCTTAAATCGGTCATTTTTTCAAGAAAACTTTATAAGATGTAACCTTAAATGGGCCACTTTCTTTATTGATAATTGTATACCATTTTTTACAAGATTAAACCACTTTTTATAGATAATGTATGAGATGTTACCTTAAATCGACCGTTTATAGATAACTATATTAGAATTAACCTCAGATCGGTCGCATTCTTTATTGATTATTTTACTATATTTTAATATGAATTCAAAAAATGTGTATTGATAGTTGTACAAGATGTAAACTTGAACAAACCACAGCTTTATTGAGAGTTTTACAACATTTTTCATTAAATTTTACCACTATTTTGATAATTGTATTAGATGTAACCTCAATTCGATCATATTTTATAGATAATTGTATGAAATGTAACATCAAATCAGCCACTGCTTTCTTGACAATTTTATTACATTTTACAGTAATATTGACTACTGTTTTGATGATTGTCTTAGATGTTACCTTAAATCGGTCAATTTTTTTCAAGATAACTTTATAAGATGTAACCTAAAATGGGCCACTTTCTTTATTGATAATTGTATTTCATTTTACATGATTCAACCCCTTTATAAGATATAGTATAAGATGTTACCTTAAATCGACCATTTTTATAGACAATTGTATCAGATGAAATATTCAATCGACCACTTTCTTTATTGATAATTATATTACACTTTACAAGATTCAACCACTTTTTATAGATAATTGTATTAAATGTAACAGCAAACCAGTCACTGCTTTATTGATAATTTTACTACATTTTACAGAATACATGACAACTTCTTAATTATTGTATTAGATGTTACCTTAAAGCGGCCACTTTCTTTATTAATAATTGATTACATTTTACAAGATTCAACCACTCTTCAAGATAATGTTTTAGAAATTATCTTAAATCGGCCATTTTTCTGATAATTTTATTAAATGTAACCTTAAGTCATTCACTTTCTTTATTGATAATTGTATACCATTTTATATCTTTAAACCGCTTTTTATAGATAAAGTATGAGATGTAACGTTAAATCGACCGTTTAAGATAACTGTATTAGATGTAACCTTAGATCGGTCACATTCTTTATTGATTATATTACTATATTTTAATATGAATGCAACAAATATGTATTGATAGTTGTATAAGATGTAAACTTGAACCAACCACAGCTATATTGAGAATTTTACATTTTACAGTAAATTTTACCATCTTTTGGCAATTTTATTAGATGTAAACTTAATTCGATCATATTTTATAGATAATTGTATGAGATGTAATAGCAAACCAGCCACTGCTTTATTGACACTTTTACTACACTTTACAGTCATATTGACTACCTTTTGATGATTGTGTTAGATGTTACCTTAAATCGGTCATTTTTCAAGATAACTTTATAAGATGTAACTTTAAATGGGCCACTTTCATTATTATTTTACTATATTTTATAATGAATTCAACCAATTTTATAGATAGTTATAGTTGATGTAACATTGAACCAACCACAGCTTCATTGAGAATTTTACATTTTTCTGTAAATTTTACGACTGTTTTGATAATTATTTTAGATGTAACCTGAAATCGACCACATTTTATAGATAATTGTATGAGATATAACAGCAAACCAGCCACTGCTTTCTTGACTTTTTACTGCATTTTACAGTATATTGACTACTGATTTGATGATTGTGTTAAATGTTACCTTAAATCGGTCATTTTTCAAGATAACTTTATAAGATGTAACCTTAAATGGGCCACTTTCATTATTATTTTACTATATTTTACAATGAATTCAACCAATTTTTATAGATAGTTATAGTAGATGTAACATTGAACCAACCACAGCTTTATTGAGAATTTTACATTTTCTGTAAATTTTACGACTGTTTTGATAATTATTTTAGATGTAACCTGAAATCGACCACATTTTATAGATAATTGTATGAGATGTAACAGCAAACCAGCCACTGCTTTCTAGGCTTTTTAATGCATTTTACAGTAATATTGACTACTGATTTGATGATTGTGTTAAATGTTACCTTAAATCGGTCATTTCTTCAAGAAAACTTTATAAGATGTAACCTTAAATGGGCCACTTTCTTTATTGATAATTGTATACCATTTTTACAAGATTAAACCACTTTTTAAGATAATGTATGAGATGTTACCTTAAATCGACCGTTTATAGATAACTATATTAGAATTAACCTCAGATCGGTCGCATTCTTTATTGATTATTTTACTATATTTTAATATGAATTCAAAAAATGTGTATTGATAGTTGTACAAGATGTAAACTTGAACAAACCACAGCTTTATTGAGAGTTTTACAACATTTTTCATTAAATTTTACCACTATTTTGATAATTGTATTAGATGTAACCTCAATTCGATCATATTTTATAGATAATTGTATGAAATGTAACATCAAATCAGCCACTGCTTTCTTGACAATTTTATTACATTTTACAGTAATATTGACTACTGTTTTGATGATTGTCTTAGATGTTACCTTAAATCGGTCAATTTTTTCAAGATAACTTTATAAGATGTAACCTAAAATGGGCCACTTTCTTTATTGATAATTGTATTTCATTTACATGATTCAACCCCTTTATAAGATATTGTATAAGATGTTACCTTAAATCGACCATTTTATAGACAATTGTATCAGATGAAATATTCAATCGACCACTTTCTTTATTGATAATTATATTACACTTTACAAGATTCAACCACTTTTTATAGATAATTGTATTAAATGTAACAGCAAACCAGTCACTGCTTTATTGATAATTTTACTACATTTTACAGAATACATGACAACTTCTTAATTAATGTATTAGATGTTACCTTAAAGCGGCCACTTTCTTTATTAATAATTGATTACATTTACAAGATTCAACCACTCTTCAAGATAATGTTTTAGAAATTATCTTAAATCGGCCATTTTTCTGATAATTTTATTAAATGTAACCTTAAGTCATTCACTTTCTTTATTGATAATTGTATACCATTTTATATGTTTAAACCGCTTTTTATAGATAAAGTATGAGATGTAACGTTAAATCGACCGTTTAGGATAACTGTATTAGATGTAACCTTAGATCGGTCACATTCTTTATTGATTATATTACTATATTTTAATATGAATGCAACAAATATGTATTGATAGTTGTATAAGATGTAAACTTGAACCAACCACAGCTATATTGAGAATTTTACATTTTACAGTAAATTTTACCATCTTTTGGCAATTTTATTAGATGTAAACTTAATTCGATCATATTTTATAGATAATTGTATGAGATGTAATAGCAAACCAGCCACTGCTTTATTGACACTTTTACTACACTTTACAGTCATATTGACTACCTTTTGATGATTGTGTTAGATGTTACCTTAAATCGGTCATTTTTCAAGATAACTTTATAAGATGTAACTTTAAATGGGCCACTTTCATTATTATTTTACTATATTTTATAATGAATTCAACCAATTTTTATAGATAGTTATAGTTGATGTAACATTGAACCAACCACAGCTTCATTGAGAATTTTACATTTTTCTGTAAATTTTACGACTGTTTTGATAATTATTTTAGATGTAACCTGAAATCGACCACATTTTATAGATAATTGTATGAGATATAACAGCAAACCAGCCACTGCTTTCTTGACTTTTTACTGCATTTTACAGTATATTGACTACTGATTTGATGATTGTGTTAAATGTTACCTTAAATCGGTCATTATTTCAAGATAACTTTATAAGATGTAACCTTAAATGGGCCACTTTCATTATTATTTTACTATATTTTACAATGAATTCAACCAATTTTTATAGATAGTTATAGTAGATGTAACATTGAACCAACCACAGCTTTATTGAGAATTTTACATTTTCTGTAAATTTTACGACTGTTTTGATAATTATTTTAGATGTAACCTGAAATCGACCACATTTTATAGATAATTGTATGAGATGTAACAGCAAACCAGCCACTGCTTTCTAGGCTTTTTAATGCATTTTACAGTAATATTGACTACTGATTTGATGATTGTGTTAAATGTTACCTTAAATCGGTCATTTTTTCAAGAAAACTTTATAAGATGTAACCTTAAATGGGCCACTTTCTTTATTGATAATTGTATACCATTTTTACAAGATTAAACCACTTTTATAGATAATGTATGAGATGTTACCTTAAATCGACCGTTTATAGATAACTATATTAGAATTAACCTCAGATCGGTCGCATTCTTTATTGATTATTTTACTATATTTTAATATGAATTCAAAAAATGTGTATTGATAGTTGTACAAGATGTAAACTTGAACAAACCACAGCTTTATTGAGAGTTTTACAACATTTTTCATTAAATTTTACCACTATTTTGATAATTGTATTAGATGTAACCTCAATTCGATCATATTTTATAGATAATTGTATGAAATGTAACATCAAATCAGCCACTGCTTTCTTGACAATTTTATTACATTTTACAGTAATATTGACTACTGTTTTGATGATTGTCTTAGATGTTACCTTAAATCGGTCAATTTTTTTCAAGATAACTTTATAAGATGTAACCTAAAATGGGCCACTTTCTTTATTGATAATTGTATTTCATTTTACATGATTCAACCCCTTTATAAGATATTGTATAAGATGTTACCTTAAATCGACCATTTTATAGACAATTGTATCAGATGAAATATTCAATCGACCACTTTCTTTATTGATAATTATATTACACTTTACAAGATTCAACCACTTTTATAGATAATTGTATTAAATGTAACAGCAAACCAGTCACTGCTTTATTGATAATTTTACTACATTTTACAGAATACATGACAACTTCTTAATTAATGTATTAGATGTTACCTTAAAGCGGCCACTTTCTTTATTAATAATTGATTACATTTTACAAGATTCAACCACTCTTCAAGATAATGTTTTAGAAATTATCTTAAATCGGCCATTTTTCTGATAATTTTATTAAATGTAACCTTAAGTCATTCACTTTCTTTATTGATAATTGTATACCATTTTATATCTTTAAACCGCTTTTATAGATAAAGTATGAGATGTAACGTTAAATCGACCGTTTAGGATAACTGTATTAGATGTAACCTTAGATCGGTCACATTCTTTATTGATTATATTACTATATTTTAATATGAATGCAACAAATATGTATTGATAGTTGTATAAGATGTAAACTTGAACCAACCACAGCTATATTGAGAATTTTACATTTTACAGTAAATTTTACCATCTTTTGGCAATTTTATTAGATGTAAACTTAATTCGATCATATTTTATAGATAATTGTATGAGATGTAATAGCAAACCAGCCACTGCTTTATTGACACTTTTACTACACTTTACAGTCATATTGACTACCTTTTGATGATTGTGTTAGATGTTACCTTAAATCGGTCATTTTTCAAGATAACTTTATAAGATGTAACCTTAAATGGGCCACTTTCATTATTATTTTACTATATTTTATAATGAATTCAACCAATTTTTATAGATAGTTATAGTAGATGTAACATTGAACCAACCACAGCTTTATTGAGAATTTTACATTTTCTGTAAATTTTACGACTGTTTTGATAATTATTTTAGATGTAACCTGAAATCGACCACATTTTATAGATAATTGTATGAGATGTAACAGCAAACCAGCCACTGCTTTCTTGACTTTTTTACTGCATTTTACAGTAATATTGACTACTGATTTGATGATTGTGTTAAATGTTACCTTAAATCGGTCATTTTTTCAAGATAACTTTATAAGATGTAACCTTAAATGGGCCACTTTCTTTATTGATAATTGTATACCATTTTTAAAAGATTAAACCACTTTTATAGATAATGTATGAGATGTTACCTTAAATCGACCGTTTATAGATAACTATATTAGAATTAACCTCAGATCGGTCGCATTCTTTATTGATTATTTTACTGTATTTTAATATGAATTCAAAAATGTGTATTGATAGTTGTACAAGATGTAAACTTGAACAAACCACAGCTTTATTGAGAGTTTTACAACATTTTCATTAAATTTTACCACTATTTTGATAATTGTATTAGATGTAACCTCAATTCGATCATATTTTATAGATAATTGTATGAAATGTAACATCAAATCAGCCACTGCTTTCTTGACAATTTTATTACATTTTACAGTAATATTGACTACTGTTTTGATGATTGTCTTAGATGTTACCTTAAATCGGTCAATTTTTTCAAGATAACTTTATAAGATGTAACCTAAAATGGGCCACTTTCTTTATTGATAATTGTATTTCATTTTACATGATTCAACCCTTTATAAGATATTGTATAAGATGTTACCTTAAATCGACCATTTTATAGACAATTGTATCAGATGAAATATTCAATCGACCACTTTCTTTATTGATAATTATATTACACTTTACAAGATTCAACCACTTTTATAGATAATTGTATTAAATGTAACAGCAAACCAGTCACTGCTTTATTGATAATTTTACTACATTTACAGAATACATGACAACTTTTTAATTATTGTATTAGATGTTACCTTAAAGCGGCCACTTTCTTTATTAATAATTGATTACATTTTACAAGATTCAACCACTCTTCAATATAATGTTTTAGAAATTATCTTAAATCGCCCATTTTTCTGATAATTTTATTAAATGTAACCTTAAGTCATTCACTTTCTTTATTGATAATTGTATACCATTTTATATCTTTAAACCGCTTTTTATAGATAAAGTATGAGATGTAACGTTAAATCGACCGTTTAAGATAACTGTATTAGATGTAACCTTAGATCGGTCACATTCTTTATTGATTATATTACTATATTTTAATATGAATGCAACAAATATGTATTGATAGTTGTATAAGATGTAAACTTGAACCAACCACAGCTATATTGAGAATTTTACATTTTACAGTAAATTTTACCATCTTTTGGCAATTTTATTAGATGTAAACTTAATTCGATCATATTTTATAGATAATTGTATGAGATGTAATAGCAAACCAGCCACTGCTTTATTGACACTTTTACTACACTTTACAGTCATATTGACTACCTTTTGATGATTGTGTTAGATGTTACCTTAAATCGGTCATTTTTCAAGATAACTTTATAAGATGTAACTTTAAATGGGCCACTTTCATTATTATTTTACTATATTTTATAATGAATTCAACCAATTTTATAGATAGTTATAGTTGATGTAACATTGAACCAACCACAGCTTCATTGAGAATTTTACATTTTCTGTAAATTTTACGACTGTTTTGATAATTATTTTAGATGTAACCTGAAATCGACCACATTTTATAGATAATTGTATGAGATATAACAGCAAACCAGCCACTGCTTTCTTGACTTTTTACTGCATTTTACAGTATATTGACTACTGATTTGATGATTGTGTTAAATGTTACCTTAAATCGGTCATTTTTCAAGATAACTTTATAAGATGTAACCTTAAATGGGCCACTTTCATTATTATTTTACTATATTTTACAATGAATTCAACCAATTTTTATAGATAGTTATAGTAGATGTAACATTGAACCAACCACAGCTTTATTGAGAATTTTACATTTTTCTGTAAATTTTACGACTGTTTTGATAATTATTTTAGATGTAACCTGAAATCGACCACATTTTATAGATAATTGTATGAGATGTAACAGCATACCAGCCACTGCTTTCTAGACTTTTTTAATGCATTTTACAGTAATATTGACTACTGATTTGATGATTGTGTTAAATGTTACCTTAAATTGGTCATTTTTTCAAGAAAACTTTATAAGATGTAACCTTAAATGGGCCACTTTCTTTATTGATAATTGTATACCATTTTTTACAAGATTAAACCACTTCTTATAGATAATGTATGAGATGTTACCTTAAATCGACCGTTTATAGATAACTATATTAGAATTAACCTCAGATCGGTCGCATTCTTTATTGATTATTTTACTATATTTTAATATGAATTCAAAAAATGTGTATTGATAGTTGTACAAGATGTAAACTTGAACAAACCACAGCTTTATTGAGAGTTTTACAACATTTTTCATTAAATTTTACCACTATTTTGATAATTGTATTAGATGTAACCTCAATTCGATCATATTTTATAGATAATTGTATGAAATGTAACATCAAATCAGCCACTGCTTTCTTGACAATTTTACTACATTTTACAGTAATATTGACTACTGTTTTGATGATTGTCTTAGATGTTACCTTAAATCGGTCAATTTTTTCAAGATAACTTTATAAGATGTAACCTAAAATGGGCCACTTTCTTTATTGATAATTGTATTTCATTTACATGATTCAACCCCTTTATAAGATATTGTATAAGATGTTACCTTAAATCGACCATTTTATAGACAATTGTATCAGATGAAATATTCAATCGACCACTTTCTTTATTGATAATTATATTACACTTTACAAGATTCAACCACTTTTTATAGATAATTGTATTAAATGTAACAGCAAACCAGTCACTGCTTTATTGATAATTTTACTACATTTTACAGAATACATGACAACTTCTTAATTAATGTATTAGATGTTACCTTAAAGCGGCCACTTTCTTTATTAATAATTGATTACATTTTACAAGATTCAACCACTCTTCAAGATAATGTTTTAGAAATTATCTTAAATCGGCCATTTTTCTGATAATTTTATTAAATGTAACCTTAAGTCATTCACTTTCTTTATTGATAATTGTATACCATTTTATATGTTTAAACCGCTTTTTATAGATAAAGTATGAGATGTAACGTTAAATCGACCGTTTAGGATAACTGTATTAGATGTAACCTTAGATCGGTCACATTCTTTATTGATTATATTACTATATTTTAATATGAATGCAACAAATATGTATTGATAGTTGTATAAGATGTAAACTTGAACCAACCACAGCTATATTGAGAATTTTACATTTTACAGTAAATTTTACCATCTTTTGGCAATTTTATTAGATGTAAACTTAATTCGATCATATTTTATAGATAATTGTATGAGATGTAATAGCAAACCAGCCACTGCTTTATTGACACTTTTACTACACTTTACAGTCATATTGACTACCTTTTGATGATTGTGTTAGATGTTACCTTAAATCGGTCATTTTTCAAGATAACTTTATAAGATGTAACTTTAAATGGGCCACTTTCATTATTATTTTACTATATTTTATAATGAATTCAACCAATTTTTATAGATAGTTATAGTTGATGTAACATTGAACCAACCACAGCTTCATTGAGAATTTTACATTTTTCTGTAAATTTTACGACTGTTTTGATAATTATTTTAGATGTAACCTGAAATCGACCACATTTTATAGATAATTGTATGAGATATAACAGCAAACCAGCCACTGCTTTCTTGACTTTTTACTGCATTTTACAGTATATTGACTACTGATTTGATGATTGTGTTAAATGTTACCTTAAATCGGTCATTATTTCAAGATAACTTTATAAGATGTAACCTTAAATGGGCCACTTTCATTATTATTTTACTATATTTTACAATGAATTCAACCAATTTTTATAGATAGTTATAGTAGATGTAACATTGAACCAACCACAGCTTTATTGAGAATTTTACATTTTCTGTAAATTTTACGACTGTTTTGATAATTATTTTAGATGTAACCTGAAATCGACCACATTTTATAGATAATTGTATGAGATGTAACAGCAAACCAGCCACTGCTTTCTAGGCTTTTTAATGCATTTTACAGTAATATTGACTACTGATTTGATGATTGTGTTAAATGTTACCTTAAATCGGTCATTTCTTCAAGAAAACTTTATAAGATGTAACCTTAAATGGGCCACTTTCTTTATTGATAATTGTATACCATTTTTACAAGATTAAACCACTTTTATAGATAATGTATGAGATGTTACCTTAAATCGACCGTTTATAGATAACTATATTAGAATTAACCTCAGATCGGTCGCATTCTTTATTGATTATTTTACTATATTTTAATATGAATTCAAAAATGTGTATTGATAGTTGTACAAGATGTAAACTTGAACAAACCACAGCTTTATTGAGAGTTTTACAACATTTTCATTAAATTTTACCACTATTTTGATAATTGTATTAGATGTAACCTCAATTCGATCATATTTTATAGATAATTGTATGAAATGTAACATCAAATCAGCCACTGCTTTCTTGACAATTTTATTACATTTTACAGTAATATTGACTACTGTTTTGATGATTGTCTTAGATGTTACCTTAAATCGGTCAATTTTTTCAAGATAACTTTATAAGATGTAACCTAAAATGGGCCACTTTCTTTATTGATAATTGTATTTCATTTTACATGATTCAACCCCTTTATAAGATATTGTATAAGATGTTACCTTAAATCGACCATTTTATAGACAATTGTATCAGATGAAATATTCAATCGACCACTTTCTTTATTGATAATTATATTACACTTTACAAGATTCAACCACTTTTATAGATAATTGTATTAAATGTAACAGCAAACCAGTCACTGCTTTATTGATAATTTTACTACATTTTACAGAATACATGACAACTTCTTAATTAATGTATTAGATGTTACCTTAAAGCGGCCACTTTCTTTATTAATAATTGATTACATTTTACAAGATTCAACCACTCTTCAAGATAATGTTTTAGAAATTATCTTAAATCGGCCATTTTTCTGATAATTTTATTAAATGTAACCTTAAGTCATTCACTTTCTTTATTGATAATTGTATACCATTTTATATGTTTAAACCGCTTTTTATAGATAAAGTATGAGATGTAACGTTAAATCGACCGTTTAGGATAACTGTATTAGATGTAACCTTAGATCGGTCACATTCTTTATTGATTATATTACTATATTTTAATATGAATGCAACAAATATGTATTGATAGTTGTATAAGATGTAAACTTGAACCAACCACAGCTATATTGAGAATTTTACATTTTACAGTAAATTTTACCATCTTTTGGCAATTTTATTAGATGTAAACTTAATTCGATCATATTTTATAGATAATTGTATGAGATGTAATAGCAAACCAGCCACTGCTTTATTGACACTTTTACTACACTTTACAGTCATATTGACTACCTTTTTGATGATTGTGTTAGATGTTACCTTAAATCGGTCATTTTTTCAAGATAACTTTATAAGATGTAACCTTAAATGGGCCACTTTCATTATTATTTTACTATATTTTATAATGAATTCAACCAATTTTTATAGATAGTTATAGTAGATGTAACATTGAACCAACCACAGCTTTATTGAGAATTTTACATTTTTCTGTAAATTTTACGACTGTTTTGATAATTATTTTAGATGTAACCTGAAATCGACCACATTTTATAGATAATTGTATGAGATGTAACAGCAAACCAGCCACTGCTTTCTTGACTTTTTTACTGCATTTTACAGTAATATTGACTACTGATTTGATGATTGTGTTAAATGTTACCTTAAATCGGTCATTTTTCAAGATAACTTTATAAGATGTAACCTTAAATGGGCCACTTTCTTTATTGATAATTGTATACCATTTTTTACAAGATTAAACCACTTTTTATAGATAATGTATGAGATGTTACCTTAAATCGACCGTTTATAGATAACTATATTAGAATTAACCTCAGATCGGTCGCATTCTTTATTGATTATTTTACTATATTTTAATATGAATTCAAAAAATGTGTATTGATAGTTGTACAAGATGTAAACTTGAACAAACCACAGCTTTATTGAGAGTTTTACAACATTTTTCATTAAATTTTACCACTATTTTGATAATTGTATTAGATGTAACCTCAATTCGATCATATTTTATAGATAATTGTATGAAATGTAACATCAAATCAGCCACTGCTTTCTTGACAATTTTACTACATTTTACAGTAATATTGACTACTGTTTTGATGATTGTCTTAGATGTTACCTTAAATCGGTCATTTTTTTCAAGATAACTTTATAAGATGTAACCTAAAATGGGCCACTTTCTTTATTGATAATTGTATTTCATTTTACATGATTCAACCCCTTTATAAGATATAGTATAAGATGTTACCTTAAATCGACCATTTTTATAGACAATTGTATCAGATGAAATATTCAATCGACCACTTTCTTTATTGATAATTATATTACACTTTACAAGATTCAACCACTTTTTATAGATAATTGTATTAAATGTAACAGCAAACCAGTCACTGCTTTATTGATAATTTTACTACATTTTACAGAATACATGACAACTTTTTAATTATTGTATTAGATGTTACCTTAAAGCGGCCACTTTCTTTATTAATAATTGATTACATTTTACAAGATTCAACCACTCTTCAAAATAATGTTTTAGAAATTATCTTAAATCGGCCATTTTGTCAGATAATTTTATTAAATGTAACCTTAAGTCATTCACTTTCTTTATTGATAATTGTATACCATTTTATATCTTTAAACCGCTTTTATAGATAAAGTATGAGATGTAACGTTAAATCGACCGTTTAGGATAACTGTATTAGATGTAACCTTAGATCGGTCACATTCTTTATTGATTATATTACTATATTTTAATATGAATGCAACAAATATGTATTGATAGTTGTATAAGATGTAAACTTGAACCAACCACAGCTATATTGAGAATTTTACATTTTACAGTAAATTTTACCATCTTTTGGCAATTTTATTAGATGTAAACTTAATTCGATCATATTTTATAGATAATTGTATGAGATGTAATAGCAAACCAGCCACTGCTTTATTGACACTTTTACTACACTTTACAGTCATATTGACTACCTTTTGATGATTGTGTTAGATGTTACCTTAAATCGGTCATTTTTCAAGATAACTTTATAAGATGTAACCTTAAATGGGCCACTTTCATTATTATTTTACTATATTTTATAATGAATTCAACCAATTTTATAGATAGTTATAGTAGATGTAACATTGAACCAACCACAGCTTTATTGAGAATTTTACATTTTCTGTAAATTTTACGACTGTTTTTGATAATTATTTTAGATGTAACCTGAAATCGACCACATTTTATAGATAATTGTATGAGATGTAACAGCAAACCAGCCACTGCTTTCTTGACTTTTTTACTGCATTTTACAGTAATATTGACTACTGATTTGATGATTGTGTTAAATGTTACCTTAAATCGGTCATTTTTCAAGATAACTTTATAAGATGTAACCTTAAATGGGCCACTTTCATTATTATTTTACTATATTTTACAATGAATTCAACCAATTTTTATAGATAGTTATAGTAGATGTAACATTGAACGAACCACAGCTTTATTGAGAATTTTACATTTTCTGTTAATTTTACGACTGTTTTGATAATTATTTTAGATGTAACCTGAAATCGACCACATTTTATAGATAATTGTATGAGATGTAACAGCAAACCAGCCACTGCTTTCTTGACTTTTTATTGCATTTTACAGTAATATTGACAACTGATTTGATGATTTTTATTGATAATTGTATACCATTTTTAAAAGATTAAACCACTTTTTATAGATAATGTATGAGATGTTACCTTAAATCGACCGTTTATAGATAACTATATTAGAATTAACCTCAGATCGGTCGCATTCTTTATTGATTATTTTACTGTATTTTAATATGAATTCAAAAATGTGTATTGATAGTTGTACAAGATGTAAACTTGAACAAACCACAGCTTTATTGAGAGTTTTACAACATTTTTCATTAAATTTTACCACTATTTTGATAATTGTATTAGATGTAACCTCAATTCGATCATATTTTATAGATAATTGTATGAAATGTAACATCAAATCAGCCACTGCTTTCTTGACAATTTTATTACATTTACAGTAATATTGACTACTGTTTTGATGATTGTCTTAGATGTTACCTTAAATCGGTCAATTTTTTCAAGATAACTTTATAAGATGTAACCTAAAATGGGCCACTTTCTTTATTGATAATTGTATTTCATTTTACATGATTCAACCCTTTATAAGATATTGTATAAGATGTTACCTTAAATTGACCATTTTATAGACAATTGTATCAGATGAAATATTCAATCGACCACTTTCTTTATTGATAATTATATTACACTTTACAAGATTCAACCACTTTTATAGATAATTGTATTAAATGTAACAGCAAACCAGTCACTGCTTTATTGATAATTTTACTACATTTACAGAATAATAGTTATATTATGATACTTAATCATTTACAATTATATTATTCATTCAATTTATTATAATAACTATATTATAATTTATCAAATATATTTTAAAACTTTAAATTAATTACATATTTATAATTTATATTATACAATATTTTAATTATGAATTTTTAAATTAATTTAGATTACTTATAACATTTTAAATTTTATAATTACTATTAATTACTTATGTATTATTAATTATGATATTGTTATAATGACTAACTCATATATACTTATTAATTAACTTTTAATTATATTTACAATTATAAATGATATTAATATCAATTTAATTATTATTTACTAGATTTTTTGAATATTAATTTATAATTGATAATTATATGATTCTAAGTTTATTAACTCATTTAGATATTTATGATTCTAATTTTTATATTTTATATTATATTTTTATATATTTAATAATTAAATGACTTTATGACTTATAATTATTATATAATTAAATTCAATTTTTATTATGATTACAATTAAATTATAATTAATTGCTAATTTACATGATGTTTTAATTTAAATTTACTATATATTATAATTAGTTGTAATTTATAATCGCATTATATTACAATTAACTATTAATATTAATGTTTAATTTGTATTAAGTTTAATTAATGAACTTATCGATTTAAATTTTATAGATACATTTAGTTATGATTTATAATATTTATAATTGAATTCATAGTCATTATATTAGTTAAATTGACATATATTAATTATATTATTAAATAAATATATTGTAATTTAATTTAAATGTAATTAAATACCTTTATAATTAATTTATGATTTATATTAACTGTTTGTAATCTTAATGTATTATTAATTTATAATTATAAATATTATATTATATATATTTATTCATTACTATTACTTTTAGATTTATAAGATATATTAATCATTTTAATATTTATAATGTATAATTATAATCAATTTACATTTAATTAACTTAATGTTAAATATAATGTATTATCATTAATTTTATGACATTTTAGTAATGTTATATGTATTAAATGTACTTAATTACTTTAATTAACATTATGATACATTTATAATGTTAAATATTTTTTAAGTAACTTATAGCATTTAAATATTTTATATTTATTACATTTTATATGTAATATTACTACTTATGAATTTATATAACTTATCTTATAGATAATTATAAATCATATTATTAATCAATTTGATAATTATTATGTAAACTTAACATTATTAATTTTAAATTATATTAATTATTATTTATGATTATTAACATATCATTATTTATATTAGTAATTAATTTGATTTATATTATTAATACGCATTTTATATTATGATTAATGTTTATATATTAATATTAAATCACTTTTATATTATTTAGTAATACATTAATTATGTATTTAATTACATTATTTGTTATTATTATGATTAATATATAATGACACTTTTTAATTATAATGATACATTTTAGAATTACATTTCTAATTTAATGTATATTTATTAACTTAAGTTTATATTAAATGACACTTTATACTATGACTAACATTTTGATAATTATGTTATTAAACTTTAAATAATCACTTATGATTTGATTTATTTAATCTTTCAATTTATAATGTATAATTTTATTAATTTATAATTTTCATTAATTTAATTATAATGTAATTACTTGTAATCATTAGATATTTTAAGTAACTAGTTTTATACATTTTATTATAAATCTAATTTATTACTATATTGTATATATGATTATTATGTACATTAAATGATATAAATTATATATTATATAATTTATATTATATTATTCAATTATATTATATTATAATTTTTAATGTAATACAGATACTATATTTAATTTAAATTATATATTTATTTAATTATTAATTACTATAATTTATGATTTATTATAATTGACTTCAATTAATTTATACATTATATTAGTTATATGAATTTATAACTATATTATTGATATTTACAACTTTTTATAATTATATTAACTAATTAATTTATATTTATTGACATTTAATTTAATTTTAAATATATTTTATATAATTACTTTAATTTTTAAAATTATTACTTAATTTATTAATTAATTTTAATAATTTAACTTCATACTTTATTAATTAATTATTAAATTTATTGATATTTAATTAAACTTTATGACACTTATATTTATGAATTTTATTTAAATATAACATTTTAATTATATTATTTTACAATATTGTATATTAAATCATTTGACTTTTTATTATAATTTATAATTGTAATTACAATCTTTTTTAAATTTATAATTTTATTTTTAATTTTAATGTTTTAAATATCATTTAATTATAATTAATACACTTAATTAATTATAAATTTAATTTTATAATTTTAGAACATTATATATATTTATAGATTACAATTTTATAACCATACTTATATTTAATTAGATTAAATTTAATTTAATTTATTAAATATTTATTAAATTAATTATAATGTTACTTAAATGATTTAATTTATATTTAATGTTTTACAATTTAAATTATATTATGTAATCACATGTATATATTAAATTAAACACTTTATTTAATTTAATTATAAATTATTATAGTAATTTATTAACAATTTATATAAATTTTATAATTATTTCATATGATTTTAATATTATTATATTACTTTTATATTCACCTTTATTTATAATAATTAATTTTATCAATGTATTATTATTAACACTTTTAATGTAACTTTTAAATGATTTTTTAAATCATTTTATATTTTTAATTAAATCACATTTATTAATTACTTAAACCTTTATTGATTAAATTCAATGTATTTTATGTTAACACTTTTATTATGATTATTACTATGATTTAATTACTTAAGATTTTTACTTTAAGATACACACTTTATATTATTCAATTACATTTTAATATTTAAAATCATTATTATATTATTACATATTTATTATATATAACATTATTAAATTTTATTAATTAATTTTAAATTAAATTTTACATTTTCTGTAAATTTTACGACTGTTTTGATAATTATTTTAGATGTAACCTGAAATCGACCACATTTTATAGATAATTGTATGAGATGTAACAGCAAACCAGCCACTGCTTTCTTGACTTTTTACTGCATTTTACAGTAATATTGACTACTGATTTGATGATTGTGTTAAATGTTACCTTAAATCGGTCATTTTTCAAGATAACTTTATAAGATGTAACCTTAAATGGGTCACTTTCTTTATTGATAATTGTATACCATTTTTAATGGATGTGAAGTTAGCAGCCGGTTCGTTATTCGATATTCGATATTCAATATCCAACCCGCTGCTAGCAGTCGGTTTGATATTCAAATTTAGTTAAAATCATAAAAATATAATATTTGATAACATTAAAAGCATGATTTTTATAGTTGAAAGGAGTGAAAAGATACGTAGGAAATCGTTTTATGACCCCTTCAAGTTGTCTTAAACTCTCGTTGTCCTCAAATATAAACCCTTATCAATGCTTATGTAATTTGCATATTTGTGTTTATGTAATATAGATTTTATCAATAAAACGACATCAAAACTGTAATTTTATATCTAATATTTCTTAAAACAAAAACAAAACCGATCACTCTAGAAAAATTTAGAAATATAAATAGAAATATATATGGAAAGCCCACATAGTGAAAACGTACCTTAGACCGCTTCAATGACGGTGAGACCCCCTGTTCTTTCAATGTCCATAAAATTCATAGACTCTGTATAAATAAAGATTGTATCAAAAGGTTTCTCAGAAAAATGTCTCTTCAATATCTACGGAGGGCTTAGATTGTCACTTTTCAGCTAAAATTGTCAAAATTTCAGGACAAAGGGCACAGGGCAATGGTGAGAGCCTCCTGATCTCTCAATCTGCCTAATACTAAACAGTTAAATAGTTAATAGGTAGATACAAACGTGACTAAAAGAAATTTGGGTACACTTCCTATCTTCTATGTTTACGGAGGGCCCAAAGTGCCAGTTGGATGTTCAAAATATATAGCGAAAACCTACCTTAGAAAGCACTAAATGACGGTGAGACCCCTGTTCTTTCAATGTCCATAAAATTCGACGAATTCATAGACTCTGTATAAATAAAGATTGTATCAAAAGGATTTCTCAGAAAATGTCATCTTCGATATCTACGGAGGGCTTAGATTGTCACTTTTCAGCTAAAATTGTCAAAATTTCAGAACAAAGGACACAGGGCAATGGTGAGAGCGTCCTGATCTCTCAATCTGCCTAATATTATGCAGACAGTTAGTTAATAGGTAGATACAAACGTGAATAAAAGGACTTTGGGTACATTTCCTATGTTCTATGTTTACGGAGGGCCCAAAGTGCCAGTTGGATATTCAAAATATATAGCGAAAACATACCTTCTATGTTTACGGAGGGCTTAAAGTGCCAGTTGGATATTCAAAATATATAGCGAAAACATACCTTAGACCGCTTAAATGTCGTTGAGACCCCCTGTTCTTTCAATGTCTATAAAATTCGACGAATTTATAGACTCTGTATAAATAAAGATTGTATCAAAAGGATTTCCCAGAATAATGTCATCTTCGATATCTACGGAGGGCTTAGATTGTCACTTTTCAGCTAAAAATTGTCAAAATTTCAGGACAAAGGGCACAAGGCAATGGTGAGAGCCTCCTGATCTCTCAATCTGCCTAATATTAAACAGATAGTTAGTTAATAGGTAGATACAAACGTGACTAAAAGAAATTTGGGTACACTTTCTATCTTCTATGTTTACGGAGGGCCCAAAGTGCCAGTTGGATATTCAAAATATATAGCGGAAACATACCTTAGACCGCTTAAATGTCGTTGAGACCCCCTGTTCTTTCAATGTCCATGAAATTCGACGAATTCATAGACTCTGTATAAATAAAGATTGTATCAAAAGATTTCCCAGAATAATGTCATTTTCGATATCTACGGAGGGCTTAGATTGTCACTTTTCAGCTAAAATTGTCAAAATTTCAGGACAAAGGACACAGGGCAATGGTGAGAGCCCCTGATCTCTCAATCTGCCTATTATTTAATAGACAGTTAGTTAATAGGTAGATACAAACGTGACTAAACGGAATTTGGGTACACTTCTTGTCTTCTATGTTTAGGAGGGCCCAAAGTGCCAGTTGGATATTCAAAATATATAGCGAAAACCTACCTTAGAAAGCACTAAATGACGGTGAGACCCCTGTTCTTTCAATGTCCATAAAATTCGACGAATTCATAGACTCTGTATAAATAAAGATTGTATCAAAGGATTTCTCAGAAAACGTCATCTTCGATATCTACGGAGGGCTTAGATTGTCACTTTTCAGCTACAAATTGTCAAAATTTCAGGACAAAGGGCACAGGGCAATGGTGAGAGCCCTGATCTCTCAATCTGCCTAATATTAAGCAGACAGTTAGTTAATAGGTAGATACAAACGTGACTAAAAGGAATTTGGGTACACTTCTTGTCTTCTATGTTTAGGAGGGCCCAAAGTGCCAGTTGGATATTCAAAATATATAGCGAAAACCTACCTTAGACCGCTTAAATGACGGTGAGACCCCTGTTCTTTCAATGTCCATAAAATTCGACGAATTCATAGAATCTGTATAAATAAAGATTGTATCAAAAGTTTCTCAGAAAATGTCTTTTCGATATCTTCGGAGGCTTAGATTGTCACTTTTCAGCTAAAATTGTCAAAATTTCAGGACAAAGGGCACAGGGCAATGGTGAGAGCCTCCTGATCTCTCAATCTGCCTAATATTAAACAGTTAGTTAGTTAATACGTAGATACAAACGTGGCTAAAAGGAATTTAGGAAAACTTCTTGTCTTCTATGTTTACGGAGGGCCCAAAGTGCCAGTTGGATATTCAAAATATATAGCGAAAACCTACCTTAGAAAGCACTAAATGACGGTGAGACCCCTGTTCTTTCAATGTCCATAAAATTCGACGAATTCATAGACTCTGTATAAAAATAGATTGTATCAAAAGGATTTCTCAGAAAAATGTCATCTTCGATATCTACGGAGGGCTTAGATTGTCATTTTCAGCTAAAAATTGTCAAAATTTCGGGACAAAGGACACAGGGCAATGGTGAGAGCCTCCTGCTCTCTCAATCTGCCTAATATTATGCAGACAGTTAGTTAATAGGTAGATACAAACGTGACTAAAAGGAATTTGGGTACATTTCCTATCTTCTATGTTTACGGAGGGCCCAAAGTGCCAGTTGGATATTCAAAATATATAGGGAAAACATACCTTCTATGTTTACGGAGGGCTTAAAGTGCCAGTTGGATATTCAAAATATATAGCGAAAACATACCTTAGACCGCTTAAATGTCGTTGAGACCCCCTGTTCTTTCAATGTCTATAAAATTCGACGAATTCATACTCTGTATAAATAAAGATTGTATCAAAAGGATTTTCCAGAATAATGTTATCTTCGATATCTACGGAGGGCTTAGATTGTCACTTTTCAGCTAAAAATTGTCAAAATTTCAGGACAAAGGGCACAAGGCAATGGTGAGAGCCTCCTGATCTCTCAATCTGCCTAATATTAAACATATAGTTAGTTAATAGGTAGATACAAACGTGACTAAAAGAAATTTGGGTACACTTCCTATCTTCTATGTTTACGGAGGGCCCAAAGTGCCAGTTGGATATTCAAAATATATAGCGGAAACATACCTTAGACCGCTTAAATGTCGTTGAGACCCCCCTGTTCTTTCAATGTCCATAAAATTCGACGAATTCATAGACTCTGTATAAATAAAGATTGTATCAAAAGGATTTCCCAGAATAATGTCATTTTCGATATCTACGGAGGGCTTAGATTGTCACTTTTCAGCTAAAAATTGTCAAAATTTCAGGACAAAGGACACAGGGCAATGGTGAGAGCCCCCTGATCTCTCAATCTGCCTATTATTAAATAGACAGTTAGTTAATAGGTAGACACAAACGTGGCTAAAAGGAATTTGGGTACACTTCTTGTCTTCTATGTTTACGGAGGGCCCAAAGTGCCAGTTGGATATTCAAAATATATAGCGAAAACCTACCTTAGAAAGCACTAAATGACGGTGAGACCCCTGTTCTTTCAATGTCCATAAAATTCGAGGAATTCATAGACTCTGTATAAATAAAGATTGTATCAAAAGGATTTCTCAGAAAAATGTCATCTTCGATATCTACGGAGGGCTTAGATTGTCACTTTTCAGCTAAAAATTGTCAAAATTTCAGGACAAAGGGCAAAGGTCAATGATGAGAGCCTCCTGATCTCTCAATCTGCCTAATATTAAGCAGACATTTAGTTAATAGGTAGATACAAACGTGACTAAAAGGAATTTCGGTACACTTCTATGTTTAGGAGGGCCCAAAGTGCCAGTTGGATATTCAAAATATATAGCGAAAACCTACCTTAGAAAACACTAAATGACGGTGAGACCCCCCTGTTCTTTCAATGTCCATAAAATTCGACGAAGTCATAGACTCTGTATAAATAAAGATTGTATCAAAAGGATTTCCCAGAATAATGTCATCTTCGATATCTACAGAGGGCTTAGATTGTCACTTTTCAGCTAAAAATTGTCAAAATTTCAGGACAAAGGGCACAAGGCAATGGTGAGAGCCTCCTGATCTCTCAATCTGCCTAATATTAAACAGATAGTTAGTTAATAGGTAGATACAAACGTGACTAAAAGAAATTTGGGTACACTTCCTATCTTCTATGTTTACGGAGGGCCCAAAGTGCCAGTTGGATATTCAAAATATATAGCGGAAACATACCTTAGACCGCTTAAATGTCGTTGAGACCCCCCTGTTTTTCAATGTCCATAAAATTCGACGAATTCATAGACTCTGTATAAATCAAGATTGTATCAAAAGGATTTCCCAGAATAATGTCATTTTCGATATCTACGGAGGGCTTAGATTGTCACTTTTCAGCTAAAAATTGTCAAAATTTCAGGACAAAGGACACAGGGCAATGGTGAGAGCCCCTGATCTCTCAATCTACCTATTATTAAATAGACAGTTAGTTAATAGGTTGACACAAACGTGGCTAAAAGGAATTTGGGTACACTTCTTGTCCTCTATGTTTACGGAGGGCCCAAAGTGCCAGTTGGATATTCAAAATATATAGCGAAAACCTACCTTAGAAAGCACTAAATGACGGTGAGACCCCTGTTCTTTCAATGTCCATAAAATTCGAGGAATTCATAGACTCTGTCTAAATAAAGATTATATCAAAAGGATTTCTCAGAAAATGTCATCTTCGATATCTACGGAGGGCTTAGATTGTCACTTTTCAGCTAAAATTGTCAAAATTTCAGGACAAAGGGCAAAGGTCAATGATGAGAGCCTCCTGATCTCTCAATCTGCCTAATATTAAGCAGACATTTAGTTAATAGGTAGATACAAACGTGACTAAAAGGAATTTCGGTACACTTCTATGTTTACGGAGGGCCCAAAGTGCCAGTTGGATATTCAAAATATATAGCGAAAACCTACCTTAGAAAACACTAAATGACGGTGAGACCCCCCTGTTCTTTCAATGTCCATAAAATTCGACGAAGTCATAGACTCTGTATAAATAAAGATTGTATCAAAAGGATTTCCCAGAATAATGTCATCTTCGATATCTACAGAGGGCTTAGATTGTCACTTTTCAGCTAAAAATTGTCAAAATTTCAGGACAAAGGGCACAAGGCAATGGTGAGAGCCTCCTGATCTCTCAATCTGCCTAATATTAAACAGATAGTTAGTTAATAGGTAGATACAAACGTGACTAAAAGAAATTTGGGTACACTTCCTATCTTCTATGTTTACGGAGGGCCCAAAGTGCCAGTTGGATATTCAAAATATATAGCGGAAACATACCTTAGACCGCTTAAATGTCGTTGAGACCCCTGTTTTTCAATGTCCATAAAATTCGACGAATTCATAGACTCTGTATAAATCAAGATTGTATCAAAAGGATTTCCCAGAATAATGTCATTTTCGATATCTACGGAGGGCTTAGATTGTCACTTTTCAGCTAAAAATTGTCAAAATTTCAGGACAAAGGACACAGGGCAATGGTGAGAGCCCCCTGATCTCTCAATCTGCCTATTATTAAATAGACAGTTAGTTAATAGGTTGACACAAACGTGGCTAAAAGGAATTTGGGTACACTTCTTGTCTTCTATGTTTACGGAGGGCCCAAAGTGCCAGTTGGATATTCAAAATATATAGCGAAAACCCACCTTAGAAAGCACTAAATGACGGTGAGACCCCCCTGTTCTTTCAATGTCCATAAAATTCGACGAATTCATAGACTCTGTATAAATAAGGATTGTATCAAAAGGATTTCTCAGAAAAATGTCATCTTCGATATCTACGGAGGGCTTAGATTGTCACTTTTCAGCTAAAAATTGTCAAAATTTCAGGACAAAGGGCAAAGGTCAATGACGGGAGCCTCCTGATCTCTCAATCTGCCTAATATTAAGCAGACATTTAGTTAATAGGTAGATACAAACGTGACTAAAAGGAATTTCGGTACACTTCTATGTTTACGGAGGGCCCAAAGTGCCAGTTGGATATTCAAAATATATAGCGAAAACCTACCTTAGAAAACACTAAATGACGGTGAGACCCCCCTGTTCTTTCAATGTCCATAAAATTCGACGAAGTCATAGACTCTGTATAAATAAAGATTTTATCAAAAGAATTTCTCAGAAAAATGTCATCTTTGATATCTACGGAGGGCTTAGATTGTCATTTTTCAGCTAAAAATTGACAAAATTTCAGGACAAATGGCACATGGCAATGGTGAGAGCCCCCTGATCTCTCAATCTGCCTAATATTAAACTGAAAGTTAGTTAATAGGTAGATACAAACGTGACTAAAAGAAATTTGGGTACACTTCCTGTCTTCTATGTTTACGGAGGGCCCAAAGTGCCAGTTGGATATTCAAAATATATAGCGAAAACCTACCTTAGACCGCTTAAATGTCGTTGAGACTCTCCTGTTCTTTCAATGTCCATAAAATTCGACGAAGTCATAGACTCTGTATAAGTAAAGATTTTATCAAAAGGATTTTTCAGAAAAATGTCATCTTCAATATCTACGGAGGGCTTAGATTGTCACTTTTAAGAAAAAATTGTCAAAATTTCAGGAAATCCTTCTAATACAACCTCTACATATACAGAGTCTATGATTAAGTTGAATTTTATGGACATTGAAAGACCAGGGGTCTCACCTCATTAAGCGGTCTCAGGTAGGTTTTCACTATATTTTGAATATCCAACTGGCACTTTCGGTGCTCCGTAAACATGGAAGACAGGAAGTGTACCCAAATTCCTTTTAGTCACGTTTGTATCTACCTATTAACCAAATGTCTGCATAATATTAGAAAGATTGAGAGATCAGGAGGCTCGCCATTGCCCTGTGCCCTTTGTCCTAAAATTTTGACAATTTTAGCTGAAAAGTGACAATCTAAGCCTCCGTAGATATCGAAGATGACATTATTCTGGGAAATCCTTCTAATACAACCTTTACATATACAGAGTCTATGATTGTTGAATTTTATGGACATTGAAAGACCAGGGGGTCTCACCCTCATTGAAGCGGTCTCAGGTAGGTTTTCACTATATATTTCTTTTTGGGCTTTCCATAAGTATTTCTATTTATATTTCTAAATGTTGCCAGAGTTATAGGTTTTCCTTCTGTGTTAAGAAATATCATATATAAAAGTACATATTTGAAGTTGTTTAATTGATAAAATCTATATTACATAAATACAAATATGCAACTTAGAAAAGGGTTTATATTCGAGGACAACGAGAATTCACGACAGCTTGAAGAGGTTATTAAACGATTTCCTACGTATCTTATCAGTCCTCTTAACTATGAAAATCGTGCTTTTATTGTTATCAAATATTTAATTTTTGATGATTTTCAACTTAATTTTGAATATCCAACCGACTGCTAGCAGACGGTTGGATATTGAATATCAAATATCGAATAACGAACCGGCTGCTAACTTCACATACATCATTTTTACAAGATTAAACCACTTTTATAGATAATGTATGAGATGCTACCTTAAATCGACCGTTTATAGATAACTATATTAGAATTAACCTCAGATCGGTCGCATTCTTTATTGATTATTTTACTTTATTTTAATATGAATTCAAAAATGTGTATTGATAGTTGTACAAGATGTAAACTTGAACAAACCACAGCTTTATTGAGAGTTTTACAACATTTTCATTAAATTTTACCACTATTTTGATAATTGTATTAGATGTAACCTCAATTCGATCATATTTTATAGATAATTGTATGAAATGTAACATCAAACCAGCCACTGCTTTCTTGACAATTTTACTACATTTTACAGTAATATTGACTACTGTTTTGATGATTGTCTTAGATGTTACCTTAAATCGGTCATTTTTTCAAGATAACTTTATAAGATGTAACCTAAAATGGGCTACTTTATTGATAATTGTATTTCATTTACATGATTCAACCCCTTTATAAGATATAGTATAAGATGTTACCTTAAATCGACCATTTTTATAGACAATTGTATCAGATGAAATATTCAATCGACCACTTTCTTTATTGATAATTATATTACACTTTACAAGATTCAACCACTTTTTATAGATAATTGTATTAAATGTAACAGCAAACCAGTCACTGCTTTATTGATAATTTTACTACATTTTACAGAATACATGACAACTTTTTAATTATTGTATTAGATGTTACCTTAAAGCGGCCACTTTCTTTATTAATAATTGATTACATTTTACAAGATTCAACCACTCTTCAAGATAATGTTTTAGAAATTATCTTAAATCGGCCATTTTTTCAGATAATTTTATTAAATGTAACCTTAAGTCATTCACTTTCTTTATTGATAATTGTATACCATTTTATATGTTTAAACCGCTTTTTATAGATAAAGTATGAGATGTAACGTTAAATCGACCGTTTAGGATAACTGTATTAGATGTAACCTTAGATCGGTCACATTCTTTATTGATTATATTACTATATTTTAATATGAATGCAACAAATATGTATTGATAGTTGTATAAGATGTAAACTTGAACCAACCACAGCTATATTGAGAATTTTACATTTTACAGTAAATTTTACCATCTTTTGGCAATTTTATTAGATGTAAACTTAATTCGATCATATTTTATAGATAATTGTATGAGATGTAATAGCAAACCAGCCACTGCTTTATTGACACTTTTACTACACTTTACAGTCATATTGACTACCTTTTGATAATTGTGTTAGATGTTACCTTAAATCGGTCATTTTTTCAAGATAACTTTATAAGATGTAACCTTAAATGGGCCACTTTCATTATTATTTTACTATATTTTACAATGAATTCAACCAATTTTATAGATAGTTATAGTAGATGTAACATTGAACCAACCACAGCTTTATTGAGAATTTTATATTTTCTGTAAATTTTACGACCGTTTTGATAATTATTTTAGATGTAACCTGAAATCGACCACATTTTATAGATAATTGTATGAGATGTAACAGCAAACCAGCCACTGCTTTCCTGACTTTTTACTGCATTTTACAGTAATATTGACTACTGATTTGATGATTGTGTTAAATGTTACCTTAAATCGGTCATTTTTTCAAGATAACTTTATAAGATGTAACCTTAAATGGGCCACTTTCTTTATTGATAATTGTATACCATTTTTTACAAGATTAAACCACTTTTTATAGATAATGTATGAGATGTTACCTTAAATCGACCGTTTATAGATAACTATATTAGAATTAACCTCAGATCGGTCGCATTCTTTATTGATTATTTTACTATATTTTAATATAAATTCAAAAATGTCTATTGATAGTTGTACAAGATGTAAACTTAAACAAACCACAGCTTTATTGAGAGTTTTACAACATTTTTCATTAAATTTTACCACTATTTTGATAATTGTATTAGATGTAACCTCAATTCGATCATATTGTATAGATAGTTGTATGAAATGTAACATCAAAGCAGCCACTGCTTTCTTGACAATTTTACTACATTTTACAGTAATATTGACTACTGTTTTGATGATTGTCTTAGATGTTACCTTAAATCGGTCATTTTTTCAAGATAACTTTATAAGATGTAACCTAAAATAGGCTACTTTATTGATAATTGTATTTCATTTTACATGATTCAACCCTTCAAGATAATGTTTTAGAAATTATCTTAAATCGGCCATTTTTCAGATAATTTTATTAAATGTAACCTTAAGTCATTCACTTTCTTGATTGATAATTGTATACCATTTTATATGTTTAAACCGCTTTTATAGATAAAGTATGAGATGTAACGTTAAATCGACCGTTTCATTATTATTTTACTATATTTTACAATGAATTCAACCAATTTTATAGATAGTTATAGTAGATGTAACATTGAACCAACCACAGCTTTATTGAGAATTTTACATTTTCTGTAAATTTTACGACTGTTTTGATAATTATTTTAGATTTACCTGAAATCGACCACATTTTATAGATAATTGTATGAGATGTAACAGCAAACCAGCCACTGCTTTCTTGACTTTTTACTGCATTTTACAGTAATATTGACTACTGATTTGATGATTGTGTTAAATGTTACCTTAAATCGGTCATTTTTCAAGATAACTTTATAAAATGTAACCTTAAATGGGCCACTTTCTTTATTGATAATTGTATACCATTTTTACAAGATTAAACCACTTTTATAGATAATGTATGAGATGTTACCTTAAATCGACCGTTTATAGATAACTATATTAGAATTAACCTCAGATCGGTCGCATTCTTTATTGATTATTTTACTATATTTTAATATGAATTCAAAAAATGTGTATTGATAGTTGTACAAGATGTAAACTTGAACAAACCACAGCTTTATTGAGAGTTTTACAACATTTTTCATTAAATTTTACCACTATTTTGATAATTGTATTAGATGTAACCTCAATTCGATCATATTTTATAGATAATTGTATGAAATGTAACATCAAACCAGCCACTGCTTTCTTGACAATTTTACTACATTTTACAGTAATATTGACTACTGTTTTGATGATTGTCTTAGATGTTACCTTAAATCGGTCATTTTTTTCAAGATAACTTTATAAGATGTAACCTAAAATGGGCCACTTTATTGATAATTGTATTTCATTTTACATGATTCAACCCCTTTATAAGATATAGTATAAGATGTTACCTTAAATCGACCATTTTTATAGACAATTGTATCAGATGAAATATTCAATCGACCACTTTCTTTATTGATAATTATATTACACTTTACAAGAATCAACCACTTTTTATAGATAATTGTATTAAATGTAACAGCAAACCAGTCACTGTTTTATTGATAATTTTACTACATTTTACAGAATACATGACAACTTTTTAATTATTGCATTAGATGTTACCTTAAAGCGGCCACTTTCTTTATTAATAATTGATTACATTTTACAAGATTCAACCACTCTTCAAAATAATGTTTTAGAAATTATCTTAAATCGGCCATTTTGTCAGATAATTTTATTAAATGTAACCTTAAGTCATTCACTTTCTTTATTGATAATTGTATACCATTTTATATGTTTAAACCGCTTTTTATAGATAAAGTATGAGATGTAACGTTAAATCGACCGTTTAGGATAACTGTATTAGATGTAACCTTAGATCGGTCACATTCTTTATTGATTATATTACTATATTTTAATATGAATGCAACAAATATGTATTGATAGTTGTATAAGATGTAAACTTGAACCAACCACAGCTATATTGAGAATTTTACATTTTACAGTAAATTTTACCATCTTTTGGCAATTTTATTAGATGTAAACTTAATTCGATCATATTTTATAGATAATTGTATGAGATGTAATAGCAAACCAGCCACTGCTTTATTGACACTTTTACTACACTTTACAGTCATATTGACTACCTTTTTGATGATTGTGTTAGATGTTACCTTAAATCGGTCATTTTTTCAAGATAACTTTATAAGATGTAACCTTAAATGGGCCACTTTCATTATTATTTTACTATATTTTACAATGAATTCAACCAATTTTTATAGATAGTTATAGTAGATGTAACATTGAACCAACCACAGCTTTATTGAGAATTTTACATTTTTCTGTAAATTTTACGACTGTTTTGATAATTATTTTAGATGTAACCTGAAATCGACCACATTTTATAGATAATTGTATGAGATGTAACAGCAAACCAGCCACTGCTTTCCTGACCTTTTTACTGCATTTTACAGTAATATTGACTACTGATTTGATGATTGTGTTAAATGTTACCTTAAATCGGTCATTTTTTCAAGATAACTTTATAAGATGTAACCTTAAATGGGCCACTTTCTTTATTGATAATTGTATACCATTTTTTACAAGATTAAACCACTTTTTATAGATAATGTATGAGATGTTACCTTAAATCGACCGTTTATAGATAACTATATTAGAATTAACCTCAGATCGGTCGCATTCTTTATTGATTATTTTACTATATTTTAATATGAATTCAAAAAATGTGTATTGATAGTTGTACAAGATGTAAACTTGAACAAACCACAGCTTTATTGAGAGTTTTACAACATTTTCATTAAATTTTACCACTATTTTGATAATTGTATTAGATGCAACCTCAATTCGATCATATTTTATAGAAAATTGTATGAAATGTAACATCAAACCAGCCACTGCTTTCTTGACAATTTTACTACATTTTACAGTAATATTGACTACTGTTTTGATGATTGTCTTAGATGTTACCTTAAATCGGTCATTTTTTCAAGATAACTTTATAAGATGTAACCTAAAATGGGCCACTTTATTGATAATTGTATTTCATTTTACATGATTCAACCCTTTATAAGATATAGTATAAGATGTTACCTTAAATCGACCATTTTATAGACAATTGTATCAGATGAAATATTCAATCGACCACTTTCTTTATTGATAATTATATTACACTTTACAAGATTCAACCACTTTTATAGATAATTGTATTAAATGTAACAGCAAACCAGTCACTGCTTTATTGATAATTTTACTATATTTTACAGAATACATGACAACTTTTAATTATTGCATTAGATGTTACCTTAAAGCGGCCAATTTCTTTATTAATAATTGATTACATTTACAAGATTCAACCACTCTTCAAAATAATGTTTTAGAAATTATCTTAAATCGGCCATTTTTTCAGATAATTTTATTAAATGTAACCTTAAGTCATTCACTTTCTTTATTGATAATTGTATACCATTTTATATGTTTAAACCGCTTTTTATAGATAAAGTATGAGATGTAACGTTAAATCGACCGTTTAGGATAACTGTACTAGATGTAACCTTAGATCGGTCACATTCTTTATTGATTATATTACTATATTTTAATATGAATGCAACAAATATGTATTGATAGTTGTATAAGATGTAAACTTGAACTAACCACAGCTATATTGAGAATTTTACATTTTACAGTAAATTTTACCATCTTTTGGCAATTTTATTAGATGTAAACTTAATTCGATCATATTTTATAGATAATTGTATGAGATGTAATAGCAAACCAGCCACTGCTTTATTGACACTTTTACTACACTTTACAGTCATATTGACTACCTTTTTGATGATTGTGTTAGATGTTACCTTAAATCGGTCATTTTTTCAAGATAACTTTATAAGATGTAACCTTAAATGGGCCACTTTCATTATTATTTTACTATATTTTACAATGAACCAATTTTTATAGATAGTTATTGTAGATGTAACATTGAACCATTGAACATGTGTCATTAGATGTAAGTAATACATAACTTTTCTAGATGAATAGATTTGTTCACTGCTTTGTTTTGGCCATATTGCAACAATTTTCTAAAGTTTCTGCAAATACCAGGAATTATGAGAGAATCATTAACATTTTACATACGCATTTTATGGCCATTTTATATAAATAGAATATACTTCATGTTACCTGTAACTTTGTGGTTATAACTTGTTAAGGTCAGCAAAGCATCCTAATTCAAATATGTAAAAAAAATATGAAAAAAATCACCAGATATGTGAAAAATTTGGCCGGCATTTCCCCTGGAAAACCAGCTTTTACATCCCTTGTAGTTCATTAGCAAAGCCTTTTAAGATTGGACAAAGAAAGAAAATGCAAAGAAATGGGACATCTCCCCTTATGCTTAAAAGAGGGACGAAAGATACCAGAGGGACAGTCAAACTCATAAATCGAAAATAAACTGACAACGCCATGGCTAAAAATGAAAAGGACAAACAGACAAACAATAGTACACATGACACAACATAGAAAACTAAAGAATAAACAACACGAACCCCTTTAAATACTAGGGATGATCTCAGGTGCTCCGGAAGGGTAAGCAGATCCTGCTCCACATGTGGCACCCGTCGTGTTGCTTATGAGATAACAAATCCGATAGTCTAATTCGGTAGGTCACATTCATGAAAGGGAAGGGGATTGTAGTTACGACGTAAGGAACATATTCGATATCATTTGTGAAACGGTTATTCCACAACGGTCAACCAACTCGTGATGGCGTCCGTAAAATTTACGGAGTAATGATTTCAACTTCACCATTAGGAGCTCTTAATTTCATAGCTTCTTGTGAGCAACAACCCTCTATCAAGAAAATCATGAAAGGAATGCAAGCACGGGAATAACGTATCAATTGGAAGATATATATACACCGTATGCAGGTGCTGCTGGAATGTTGCTACTTAGAAATAGTAAGTTCACAAATGGAAAACTGAAATCATCTCTTTTGTCGTAAAGTTTTGTTTTCAATCGACCCTCATTGTCAATTTCTAGATGTAGGTCAAGATATGAGGCCGACTTAACTGTATCTGTTGTATCCTTTATCTCTAGTTCAATGGGATAGATGCGTTCAACATAGTCACCAAATTTTGAATTATTTGGTGAAAGAACATCATCTATATAGCGGAAAGTAGAGTTAAAGGATATTGCTAACTTCTTATCTTTCTTCCTACTTAAGACGTTCCTGTATGAAGTCAGCCTCATTATAATAAAGAAACAAGTCGGCAATAATAATTGTTAGATATTTTACATAATTTAACTTTAAGTGAGTATAGACTCGATCCTGGAATGTAACAACTTCTTGTGTGCAAGGTGCTATATAACTCTCATTTTAGCATGTGATCGAATGTTTCATATCTAGTATTGTCTAATAATCTGTTATAATTGCACCTCTTTATACAATAATTGACAATTTACCTATGTGACGTACACACAAAAAAAATGTCAAGTCAGGTATATTTACAGGATGAACTCAACTCAAGGTTAGTGCATTATCTAAGTCGTTTATTCATTTCTGCGTCGCCGTCTTCAAAACATTCCGAGATGGCGTTCCTAAGGATGATTCTGATTGGTCGATATAAATACTTTTCTTATCCCAGGAATAGATTACCTAAATTTTCTGACGTTAGACACGCGAGGCAATTGTTTCTTTTAAAATTGTAACACGATGATGACTGCTGTACCCATATTTTGACTATTTTATTTATTATGTCTGTTTAGTTCACGCATCATTGTAAATATAACGGAATTTGATGAGACTGTCGTACAAAGTGAGAGGTTTAGCGCTATAAAACCAGGTTTAATCCACCATTTTGTACATTTGAAAATGCCTGTACCAAGTCAGGAATATGACAGTTGTTGTCCATTCGTTTTTGATGTGTTTTGGCATGATTAGGGACTTTCCGATTTGATTTTCCTCGGGGTTCAGTATTTTTGTGATTTTACTTTTTAGCCGTATTTGGCACAACTTTTTGGAAATTTGGGTCCTCAATGCTCTTCAACTTTGTACTTATTTGGCTTTATAACTATTTTGAACTGAACGTCACTGGTGAGTCTTATGTTACACAGGGTTTCCCCTGGGTCAATTATTTTTTTTCGCCACCTCTTTCGCCAAAACAATATATTTTTCGCCAAGTAACATATATATATTTTTCGTTAAAAATTTTCCTTTTTTTCCACCACCCCCTAAATAAGATAAGTTTGCCCCATTGTTGTCTATGATTATTCTCTCAAACTTATCTCAGTCTACAATGTAATGAATAAACACTAAAAATTTATTTTTAAAAAGAACTTTATTTTTAACTTAAAAGGGGGGGGGGGACATTTATTATATTTTGAACAACTTTAAAAGAAGGGGACCACTTACTTTTAAAAATAAAGAAGATATATAAGTCCCGGAATAAAACAAAATTCTTGGACATGTTTTAACCATATAATACCAGAAAGATGTACAGTTCTTTGGGAAAGTTTCTTCAAAATAAAATTATGTGCCCTTTTGTACTAAGAAGTGGTTTTTACAACAAAACAAAAGTTTTTATCACTAGATATTGATCCCTTATTTAAGGTGAAGTCATTACATTGAAGGGTTACTCTCATTCGAGGGGTTGTTCCCAGATCTTCCCAACCTTTTGAATAGATTTCTTCATAACGACAGTTTTCTTTTCTAGACCATTGTAAATGAAAAAGTTGAGAAGTAAAACTATGCTTGAAACACGTGTGTCACTGAAACGACTTTAAAGTACCCACTCAAATCAATTATCTATATCAAAGTCAAAGGATAAAGTTTTAAATCAGAGATTGTTCTTGCTTTTGAACATTTTTCGTCATAATAACAGTTTTCTTTTCTGGATTATCATTAAAAGAAGGAGAGGAGACGTCAAATTTTGCTTCAAACACGTGCATCGCAAAGTGGTTAATAAATCCTTTATGTGACATGTGACGGACGCCATTTAACCATATCATTTTGTCAAACAATACAATCAACACCTTTATTAATTAGTCCTTTGTTGTCGATAGCCATAAAATGCAATCAGCTGATTATTGATTTTCTGTCAAAATCTTAACGAGTTCTGTCCGATCAGGTAAAGTCCGAGAAACCCGAAAAAAGTAAATAAACAAGATGGTTGAAAATAAATCGTTATATATATTTCTTTCGCCAATGACGAATTTTAATCGCCACAATTATTATTACCGCCAGCGGAAACCCTGTAACTCATGTAGACGAAACGCTCGTCTGGCGTACTAAATTATAATCCTGGTACCTTTGATAACTTTTACGATATATAAGGTCATAAAGTGAAAGAGATGGCGGTAGTTGTTAAATCTCATATGTAGTAACGTAGTACTAGTATAACGATATCGGAGATCTATATTTTAATTAGATTGCAGATGGTCATTTTTTTAACGATAAACTCTCACAAAAATTGACTATTGATGAACACTTCCAAAAGTACAAATTGAACAGAAAACAAACAGATTTGTTTATTTTAGATGAAATATCAATGCTTTCAGCTAAACTGTTTAACCAGATTGAATTTATTCTGAAAAAAATCAAAGATAGTGATCTTTATTTTGGAGGTAAACAAGTAATAGGCGAATTTTTTCAGCTCCCTCAGTTTTATATTTACTTAACCAAGATCCTGGAGAATTTTGTTCAAATTTTACCCCTTTGACACTCAATGTAAGTACACTATTTTCTTTTATCTTAGACTTTGTTACACTTGGAAACATGGCTTTAAGCATTTTGAATATGGAGTTCTGATTACAAATTTCCATAGCATATGGGATTTCACTGGACGCTTTGCTGTATATTCTCTGTATGGACATGTTGGGACCTCAGTAATTTATTTTCATTAATATCCAGATAGCCTACAAAATGTTTTTTATTTGTAAAAAAAAAAACAAATCTAAAATATTTCTTGGTTAAATGTAACTTTAGAATAGGTGTTAAATATTACATGCATATTCAGGTGAAAATCTTATCTGGTATATCAATGCATGAATTTAAACCACTGCACTCTTAGAAATATGTATATAAATTGGACATAACCCCCTAACCCCCACACACTTTGCCTTAAATACCCAATTTACGAATGTCTATTACCTCACATATTTTATTAAAAGGAACATGACAGACTCTAATACAATGTAACTGTTTGATTGATTCAAAACCAGGTACAAAGATTGCATGCAAATTCAGGACAAGAGATTGGTTATAACACATAAATAAGAATTCCAAATAACATTTAATTTAATAAGGCTATAATGGAAATTGTAGCAGTGGAAATTGCATCAGTTATCATTTGCCCCCACAAAGCACAAACATCAACTAAATGTCAACGATATAATATATCATTGCACCAGCTTACTTATATAGTCCATAACATTGGGTCAATGCAAATTTCAGTCACAGTCTGTACAGAAGAAAGACCAAGGAAGAAGCACAGAATATTCCATAATACAAACACAAATGTTTGCCATCATATAAAACTTTATCATAATCAAAGGTTTTGCCCGTTTAGTATTATGCGAGCTTTTGACTTGATCTGGTATAGTTGGAGATTGAAATCATTGGATTGATATTGACGAATGTTTGGTAATCATGACACACGTTCTCCTATGTGTAACAATTATTGAAGATCAGGGCGCATACAAGAAAACGTAAATTGAAAACAGAATAATAAATGTATGTACAAAGAAAGTTTGGTAGGGTGTTGCAGGAGCTGCTTTAATGATCAAGATCAAACTGACCGTGTAAAAAGTAAAATCACAAAAATACTGAACTCCGAGGAAAATTCAAAAAGGAAAGTCCCCAATCAAATGGCAAAATCAAAAGTTCAAACACATCAAACGAATGGAAAACAACTGTCATATTCCTGACTAGGTACAGGCAAAACGAAGTAAACGCTTTTGTAAACGAAGCCTTTGACCAGAAACATTTAACAGTGAAACCATGAAAATAACATTGGGTATGATTACTAATAAACTCATCGTATGTACCAGGATTAAATTTTGTATAAAGGATACATCTCTTTGTCCTATTCCATGAAAAGAAAATTGTAAAATGAAGTATTTTTCCGTATGGGTGGGATTTAACCCTGATTATATATATACAGTTTTAATAAAAATGAATTGATATATTTCTTCATTTTTTACATCATTTTGGTTTTTATCATGGTTTATTTATCATAAAACATGGTATTTTTTATATTTTATTGATATCTGTACCATTTTATTAAACAGACATAAAAGCAGTTACAAAAAATCCCACGTGGGACTAAACCATGATTATGTCGTTTACAGTTTATCTTTATCTATAATAATTTCAAGATAATAACCAAAAACGGCAAAATTTCCTTAAAATTAGAAAAAAGGGCAGCAACCCAACAACGGGTTGTCTGATTTATCTAAAAATTTAGAAACAGATGATAGATCGTGACGTTATAGACAATTTTACCCAATGTCAGATTTGGTGTAAATGCTTTTGTTTCAGAGATATAAGCCAAAATCTAAATTTTACTTTTTCTTCATCTAAAACAATGTGATATATTAGAAAATCGATTTTATACCGTAAAGATATAGCTCAACTTTATAATCAAACAGTGGTGGCCGACAAAGAGCAGAGTTAGATTCAAAATTTACAAAAATTGCCATATTCGAAAATGACTTTCTTTCAGAGCTCACTTCGTCGTTAGAAAAAAATGTAGAAGAAAACGTATCACTTGCCAATCAATGTAGGATTCTATCACAGAATCCGAGGAGCAATGAAAATTAGACAGTTCAGCAGCAAATATCTCAAAACCTCATTAAATATACCCTATTTTGATTAATCATGGAAAGAACTTTCTAGAAGCTGGTAAAACTCAACGCTACGAAAAAATCAAAACACTCACAAAGTCGACAAGGCTTCATGGTTTTTCGAATCTTTTGGCTTGAAACCTTCTAGTTTGAAACTAACCACTGTATCAGGGGAACCAAACAGTTACATCTAACGAATAAAGATGATGCAACCCGTAGGAGCATGGATCTGGACAAAATGAAGGCAGTATTATTCATTTTAGACAAGTTTAAAATCAGTGACCAGGCTTCATTCAATCGTGCGTTTGACGAGATGACAAATAGTACGTTCGCAATATATCGTACAACAGGCAATATTCCAGGTGCATATGTCAGTCTAAAGTCAGCGCTGGGGAAATGTTATAAGAAATTTGATGGATTGATTGATTGTTGGTTGCTTAACGTCCAGTGGCAAATATTTCATGCATATTCAGGACGAGAACAAATTAACAATAAACACAATAGGTAGGCTCTGTAATAGGGGCTTCCGAGATTAAGGTCGGAGAAATTTAGACTGCCACGGGAAATGAGGGTATATTGGATAGGGACAGAAATTTAGCCTTGCAACAGGTCACCTAAGGACCCCTCAAAGAGTTGTTGCAAGGGTTCTTAACGAGCAAAGAGCGTGGCACTCTCTTTACACGAGGCATCGGATTTAACGTCCCCATTCTGACCGGACGTGGCTGCAAATTTGTACATCCCGCACAGCCAAACGGACGCCCCACTTTAGCAAGGGTTTTACTGCCGGTCGGAGGAAGACCAATGGTGACCATACTTCTATTCCCCAGTCACCCTTGGGGGTAAGAAATTTGAAACATTGCCATCAGAGACAATAAAAATTAAAATATCAGGAGACGGTACACGAGTTACTCGAATTTTAAACCTTTTCATCTGCATCTTATTTCAGTATCTTTCACTGAGAGTCAATCTAATTTTGTCGAGACATATGCCTCAAAGTAGAACTTTACAGTTAGTGAAACGGCCATTCACGTTTTACAAGACAAGGGCGTAAAAGAATTGGTGTTTAAGGATGGTGAATTCACCTGGTTCCAATTGAGGGACAAGGTGAATAAAATGCTCCGCAGGGCGCAGCTTGATACGACCGCAGAGGTCGAACCCTGAATAGTTGGGGCAAGTATGGACACAACATTCAAGCTTGATACAGCTCTGAATTTGGATTGTGATTAAATATTTGACACAGCATAGGTTTCTGACACAGAATGAATGTGGTCTAAGAACTTAAAATTTTAAATTGGACATTCACCTATTATGGTCCAATATCCAAAATCTAAATACATGGTTAGATTCAGCATATCAAAGAACCCCAAGAGTTCAATTTTTGATGATATCAAACAAAGTTTAATTTTGGACCCTTTTGACCTCAATGTGGACAAAGTTGATAACGGGGCCCAAAAATCAAAAATCTAAATACATGGTTAGATTCAGCATATCAAAGAACCCCATTTATTCAATTTTGTTGAAATCAAACAAAGTTAAATTTTGGACCCTGATTTGGACCAACTTGAAAACTGGGCCCATAATCAAAAATCTAAATACATGTTTAGATTCAGCATATCAAAGAACCCTAAGAATTCAATTTTGTTAAAATCAAACTTAAGTTTAATTTTGGACCCTTTGGACCTTAATGTAGACTTATTTGAAAACAGGACCAAAATTAAGAATCTAAATACATGGTTAGATTCGGCATATCAAAGAACCCCAATAATTCAATTTTGATGAAATCAAACAAAGTTTAATTTTGGACCCTTTTGACCTCAATGTGGACAAAGTTGATATGGGGCCCAAAATCAAAAATCTAAATACACGGTTAGATTCAGCATATCAAAGAACCCCATATATTCAATTTTGTTGAAATCAAACAAAGTTTAATTTTGGACCCCGATTTGGACCAACTTGAAAACTGGGCCCATAATCAAAAATCTAAATACATGTTTAGATTCAGCATATCAAAGAACCCTGAGAATTCAATTTTTGTTAAAATCAAACCAAGTTTAATTTTGGACCCTTTGGACCTTAATGTAGACCAATTCGAAAACGGGACCCAAAAATTAAGAATCTAAATACACGGTTAGATTCGGCATATCAAAGAACCCCAATAATTCAATTTTTGATGAAATCAAACAAAGTTTTATTTTGGACCCTTTGGACCTCAATGTGGACCAATTTAAAAATGGGGCCCAAAATCCAAAAACTTAATACACGGTTAGATTCAGCATATTAAAGAACCCCAAGAGTTCAAGAATAAAACCCCATTGAAATTGGTCAAGAAATAAGCAATTTATACAAAGTATCTTCTTTTGCACAATACTGTGCAATTGAATATTTCTTGCAATTGCGCAATACTGTGCAATTGAATATTTCTTGCTATTGCGCAATACTGTACAATTGACAATTTCTTGCTATTGCGCAATATTGTGCTATTGGATATTTCTTGCTATTGCGCAATACTGTGCAATTGAAGATTTCTTGCTATTGCGCAATACTGTGCAATTGAAAATTTCTTGCTATTGCACAATACTTATTATATAATAATTTACACATCCTGTTTGGTGTGTATCTCCTGCCATATCATTATTATTTGCTTTTAAATATAAATCAGAAATAACCAACTTAAAATGGAAAATTTTAAAGGAAAAAGAAACCCCCAATTTTTGAACCCCTTATGATTCATCACCCCAAACTCAATCCCAGCCTTCCTTTGAGGTATGGTACCTTGCAGTACAATTTCAGAGAGATCCATACACTTGAACACAAGTTATTGTCTGGAAAGTAGAAAATGCTTATTTTTGGCCCCTAACTCCTAAACGTTTCAGGCAATTACCCCAAACTCAATTCCAGCTTTCCTTTGTGATATGGAACCTTGTAGAACAATTTCAGAAAGATCCATACACTTACACACAAGTTATTGTCATGAAACTAGAAAAATGCTTGTTTTTTGCCCCATTTTTGGCCCCTAATTCCTAAAATTTTGAGGCAATTACCCCCAAAAATCAATCCCAGCATTCCTTTTGTGATATGGAACCTTGTGGTACAATGTCAGAGAGATCCATACACTTGAACACAAGTTATGTCTGGAAGTTACAAAAATGCTTATTTTTGGCCCCTAATTCCTTAACTGTTGGTACCATAACCCCCAAAATCAATCCCAACCTTCCTTTTGTGATATTGAACCTTATGGTAAAATTTCATAGAAATCCATTCACTTAAACTAAAGTTAGAGTGCGAAAACCAATGAGTCTTCGGACGACGACGACGACGTCATACCAATATACGACCGCAAATTTTTTTTGCGGTCGTATAAAAACCTGAGAAAGTAAGAAGATTGTTTAACACTTCTTCCGATTTCATATATTGATCAATGTCCAATTTTAATTACTGGTGTTCCTTGGCCTGTATCAGATACATATCGTGTGTTAAATATGTCATCACAATCTACATTTAAAGCTGTGTCAATCTTGATAATATTGATTTTTGTATGTATGTTACAAATGTTACAATGTTCGACATCGGTCATCATTTACAGTTGCGAACTGTTAATTAGATTTTTCAGTTAAAAAGCATTTGAGTGAATTAGATTTCAATTGGAAAGGGTGTTATGGCTTGAACGTAAAACATGTGTCTATGTTACGAATATTTATGAAACTCTCTGAAGTTAACCTGTCGGCTATACTGCTCCTGATCATATCGTTGTAATATAACTCATATTTATGCTTTCTCATCAAATATACAACGTAATGTAATGTAAATTAATATGTTATTCTGTATACTTTTGTTTAACTTATGTGATACCAGAATAAAATTATATATGAACATTTGATGGATGTTAAATGTGAAAATAATAATCTGACAGATAAGGTTACAACTTTAAAAGAAGAAACTACATACTTCCAAACTAGGGATAAATCACTTTTTGAATATATTGACAATGCAATAATGAAAAACTTTGAAAATGAGGGAAAAAAGTTTGATGAATATTAATTTTTTTTTTAAATTATTGCCAGGTAACACTGTCAGCGGACAGGGGATCTACTAATGAAGAAAGTGTTGGGCTTCATTGTGCAGAGCTTAAAATTCCACCATTTACGAAGGGAAAAAAGCAATTGTCCAAACTGGAACAAAGGCGCAGATACAATTACAATGAGGATTTTTTCTTGAAACCAAATAGGTCATGATGCCTTCCGGACAAAAAAATGTGTCAAAGAAGACCATGGTACACAAAAAGAATAATGGAAACATACGAAAAGTTCAGAGAATAAAATGTAGAATGTAACATAAGCTTCAGTAAATTTACTTCGCTACGACCGTCCAACGTGAAAACAAGGAACAAGAATGGTTTCAACAATTGTTTGTGTGAATACTGCATAAATAATTATCAAAAGTACCAGGATTATAATATTATTATTATATTAAACGAGCGTTTCGTCTACATAAGACTCATCAGTGACTCTCAGATCAAAATAGTTATAAAGCCAAACATGTACAAAGTTGAAGAGCATTAAGGACCCAAAATTCCAAAAACGTCTAAGATTATCTATACCTGGGATAAGAAAATCCTTAGTTTTTCGAAAAAAAAAGAAGTTTTGTATAAAAGAAATTTATTAGAAAGACGATATAAGGTAAAGACATTCTGGTACTCAGTCAAGTAAGAGCAACTAACTAAAGTTACATCAAGCTTGCAATTGGTACAATTTGGGTGGAAAATTAACTGTTTCTTGTTTTCTATATATGACAAAATAATAGGAAAACAGGTTATTAGGTATAGGAAGATGTGGTATGAGTGCCAATGAGACAACTCTCCATCCAAATAACGATTTATAAAAGTAAACAATTATAGGTCAAGGTACGGACTTCAACACGGAGCCTTGGCTCACACCGAACAACAAGCTATAAAGGGCCCCAAAATTACAAGTGTAAAATTGCATTGATAATATTATAAGTAGAATTTTTACTTGTGTTACTGGATTCAGGACTAGAATGCCAAACCACATAAAAGGTAACCTGTCGAAAAAAATATACACTCCGGAGTTAACAGTCAGTAATGTGAAAATGGACCATTGTTGCATAATAAAATTGAGAATGGAAATGGGGAATGTGTCAAAGAGACAACAACCCGACCACAGAACAGACAACAACAGAAGGTTACCAATAGGTCTTCAATGCAGCGAGAAATTCCCGCACCCGGAGGCGTCCTTAAGCTGGCCCCTAAACAAATAAGACCGTTTACCTGTATCATGTGTCTTTTAATATTTTTGTGGCACCATGTACAAAATATTTTATCTACTGAAATTTTTGATGTTAAAAGAGTTGACTTATTGACACTCATGCCACCTATTTCATTATTATATGTAATTTCCTGAATTCCATATTTTATACACATTAAAAGAGGATGGTCTTGAGAAAGCAATGCTAGTCCTTCAAAAGTTGACATTAAATTACTGGCCTGTGTTAAGGGAGAGCAATAACCTTAGCAGTAAAGACACTTTGAAAAAGGGTAGGCTAATGCTACAACATTGCAGTTCTCAGAAAGTGGAGTAGGATAAGTATACGTTGTTGAAAAACTTGTTTCCCATTCCAATATAGATAAATGAGTTTCAACTAAATTACTATTAGATATATTGTTTTAATCTTAATCTAGTACAACATCCACAATTCAATCATTTAAAAACAGACAGATATTTGCTGGATGCTTTTCTATTAAAATGAATGCTGTTGCTAAAATTACTTTTTTTGTTATGTGTTTACTATTCTTATTATGAAATAAGGGTCAGTCGGAACTTGGCCTTCCACATTATTTTTGTTTTGACAAAATAAATTGTTCTGTTAAATCATTTTTTCAAAGAAGATTATTTACTTTCAATTTACCCAATAAGACAAGCTAGAGCTGGTCCGGTACAAAATGTAGCTGAAAACAGTTGTTTAGAATTACCTTTCACATCAACAACTATATATATCAGCAATGATAGCTTTAGGAAGATATATATTAGATCATGGGCCTATTGTTAAGACACAAACTTTATGCAATGTTTTTTTTAAATGCCAAAGATAGGTAAAAGAAGGAAAATGTCTATTGAATTATTGGAAACTTTGTCAAAATACTTACCAGTTATGCAGATATATATAAACAAAACAGCATATACAATGTATTATGGAATACAGGTCTGGTGATATTCAAGAATTTGTTGACACAGTTACTGAAGCTGTTAATTTTAGAGAAGTAGCAAACAGAAATTTAGAAGAAACACTAGACAGTCTGCAGGACTATAAGAAATTTGTTGACACTGTGCTAGACAGAAACATAATTAGATCTATTCTAGTGGAACTTTATTCTGTAAATTATGTAAGTCATCTTGAAGGAGTCAAAAGTAAACAAACATTAAGGCGTGCACGAGATGAGATTCCTAGGAAAATGAAGACATTCAAAGACCTAAAAAGAAACCCCATGACAGTGAGGAATGACATGAATAACAATCAGCAGCAAAACCTACATGAGCGTTTAGTTTCTAAAATGAAAGCTAAAAAAAAATCAAAAGCAGAGCAAACGGTGCAGGCAGACAAAAAGTTGCAGACAAGTTTCCACAGCTGGCAGAGATTTTAGAACTCGCATTTGGAGAAGGCTCAAAAATACATCCAAGGCTTACTTCAGACACCAGATACAAAAATCCTGATCTTACCTTGACAATGGCAGAAGCTAGAAAAATTCTACTAACAGTTGCATCTGACAAAATTCCAAACATAGCCTTGTCTACCTGCTACACATATACCGAAAACTACCGTAAGAATTCAAGGCAAACACTCCGCCACCATATCGATCAAGATGTAAATGCTAAGATGTCTTTAAGAAAACTTCCACGTGTAGGCATGATGGAAGAGAAGGTAAATGCTCATTACTGCCGGGCAAACGTTAACTTTCATTTAGATATGGCAGCTAACGATGAAGATGACTGCTTGGTGGATGCCAAAGATGCAAAAGGTGTAATATGTGCAATTATCGACCCTGTACAGAACATTGGAAAAAAGACAATCGACTAGATCACCAATTTGATCAGTCGAGAACGAATGCGTGTACACCAATGACCCATCTTTTTCTCCAGTCACTTACTTCTGATGCTATCATCCACTCGGAGAATCTAACATTAATGAATCTTGTAAGGACAGGGCAACCAGTTACATTAGTAAACATATCCTTCTTTGAGCCAGAGACAATTTTTAGGTGTTTTAATTAACTTTTTTTTCTGCTTTCAATTCCAGCATTAGATATATTTTTCAGAAATCCTTCAACGCATACTTTGAAGAAAAATGGATTTCTGTAGTAGATAATGGACCATCTGAGGCACCAGCAAGTACACTTGTAAGAATGCTCTTGGTAAGACTTGTAAATTTTCGAACTTAGAAAAGGCCACACAAATCTCCTTTGAAAAATTGAATTCCAAAGATAATCCTGCAGAGAGACCACATGCTGCTGAAAATTTGGTTCTTAGTAGACATGGTCCATTTAAATCTAAAGAGCTTTTCATCCATAAAAATTCAAAACCTGGATCTTCTGACCACCTCGAAAACATGGAAGCCATGGCAAAAGATGTTATTGGATGCTTGAGATCAGCTCAATTTGGAAGCAACCCGTTTTTTTGCTTTCGTGGAATTCAAGACCAATTCATATTTAATAACGAAACAAGCTTAAGGAATTTTCTTAAAGTTTCTGAACAAGGCAAGGACAACTGCCATACAGAATATACAACATTAAATTGTCCTATAATAATAGATATTTGTCATGTATGGGAGTTGCAAAGAGAATTTAACGGCAATTATTTGGACGACTATAACCATTTGTCAAATTCAATCGACGATGATATCAGGACTGCATGGTTGACAGAATATTCTGCAACCATATTTTCACGTAATAACAACTTAGAATATAGATATGTCAAAGAGCCCCTTCCTGATTATATTCGATGGCTCTCTAGCAATGGCGAATTACACTACATGTGTTATGAAGCAAGACAGGCTATACCATTTGGTGAATGGGATTCTGAAGAACAATTCCTTCCAATCCGTATTTTGAACCTTAAAGTGAACTTTTTGTTGACATTCCCGGGTCTGTCCTTGATTCGGTCTCTCTACTCACATGGCTAACTCCTGATCAAGTGCAAAAAAGACCTGGTAAAGATATCAGAGAAAATGTTAAGTCAGCTCTAAAATGAAGAAATAAAAGAAAGATGGAAATCACACGACATATTCAAGAAAAACTGTTGCAGAACTGCAGAATGAAGCAAAACAGCTGAATATTCCAAATGCCATGAAAAGTTCAAAAACAGAGTTGGTTGAAAATATTGCTCAAAGTAAAGCCTTAACATTTCCACCAGATGTAGATACTTATGATGGAAGTTTAAGTGACATTTCAATGGATTTGAACAGTCTGACCAATCTAAGTATATTTCAGTTAAAAAGTATTTTGATATTGGTTAGACAACCATGACCCCAAATGTTATTTATAGTCTGTTTAATGATCAACATACAGAATGTGGTGAAGGTCAAACATGTGCATTTCTAACCGAAGTTCACTTAGAGTTACACAATGTAAGAGGAATAGATTTACCCAAGTATCAAAGGACATTGAGTTAATATGGGAAGACGCCTGTATTAAAATAGACAATGCAAAAAAGTGAATAGTGGATCAAACATTTGTAAATTATTGACAGGATAAATTAAAAACAAGTGGGCTGCTGAATACCAAACAACTGCAGGTATACCTGAAAAACGGGAAAGAAGACAAAAATATAAAGCTGTAATTTAGAATGATTAATCTGAAATCTATGAACAAAGAAAAGAAACCAAATATGTAAATAAGATGTGGTGTGAGAGCCATTGAGACAACTCTCCATTAAAAACACAATGATGTTATTGAAGTAAGAAAATAAAGGTTTAGATTTAGCTCCAACAATAAAATACATTTTTCAAACTGGAGAGTGTTTTTTGCTGGCTCTAACTGCCTTTGTTATTATTTCTTAAAGGGATAATATTTCTGATTTCTATGAACAGACAAGGTGAAGAATGTGCCAATATTGGAGATCTTCTTTGAAGCTTGAGGCATGCGCACAGGGAAGAGAAAATAGTGTATGTACCTCAAAGTAGTGTCACTAGAATAAGAGTGGTTATAGCTGTCAAGAAAACAAACATCTATTGAGAAATTTACATCGATTCATTATAACCAACTTGTTTATAGACGGTTTTATATAACAAAGAATAGATGAAGATTATGCATTGAAAGTAAGATAGTTACGTAAAATTTAAAAAAAAAAAAAAAAAATGCTGCTGTCATTGTCCCTAAATTTGAATGCAGCTATTATAAATATAAGGAAAACCCTTAAACTATTAAAACCGAAAATGATATTGCCGATGCTATGTTCCAAAGACAATACTGTAGTCCCAATTTATAACGTAACTGGTTTGCTGTTGTCATCATTACAAGCAAATGCGTCAACTACTGACTCCCAGGGACCAATGTTAGCCGTCTTTCAACCACCAATTTCCTCAGATCCTAATATCAACAATCCTTCTGATTGTGAGCTGCTAAATACAAGTAATTCAAATGAAGAAAATCCATATACATGTGAAATATACACACTGTGGTCACACAATCCAAAAAAACACAAAGCAAAAGAAAGGGAAAAAGTCGAGACAGAAATTCTTTTTAAATGGCCAGCAGGTTTATTGAGAGACGTTTGCATTTGCCCATGGAGAGAATAGGGGAAAATTATGTCTTTGGTAGATCACTTGACACAGGGAGGGGTCTTGGACCCCGTACACATGGTAATAAGGAGAAATCTCAAAAAAACGAACTGAAACTTGCAGATGTTGAATCGGGTAAACATTTCCTTCATTCTTAAGCCAACCAATATGGACTTCCTTTGCCTGGAAGAATGCCAAACCAGAAATCGCACGCCATTCTACTTCCGTCAGACAAAACCAAACCAGAAATCGCACGCCATTCTACTTCCGTCAGACAAAACCAAACCAGATATCGCACGCCATTCTACTTCCGTCAGACAAAACCAAACCAGATATCGCACGCCATTCTACTTCCGTCAGACAAAACCAAAGCAGAAATCGCACGCCATTCTACTTCCGTCAGACAAAACCAAAGCAGATATCGCACGCCATTCTACTTCCGTCAGACAAAACCAAAGCAGATATCGCACGCCATTCTACTTCCGTCAGACAAAACCAAACCAGATATCGCACGCCATTCTACTTCCGTCAGACAAAACCAAACCAGAAATCGCACGCCATTCTACTTCCGTCAGACAAAACCAAAGCAGATATCGCACGCCATTCTACTTCCGTCAGACTAAACCAAACCAGAAATCGCTCGCCATTCTACTTCCGTCAGACAAAACCAAACCAGAAATCGCACGCCATTCTACTTCCGTCAGACAAAACCAAACCAGAAATCGCACGCCATTCTACTCCCGTCAGACAAAACCAAACCAGAAATCGCACGCCATTCTACTCCCGTCAGACAAAACCAAAGCAGATATCGCACTTCATTCTACTTCCGTCAGACAAAACCAAACCAGAAATCGCACGCCATTCTACTTCCGTCAGACAAAACCAAACCAGATATCGCACGCCATTCTACTTCCGTCAGACAAAACCAAACCAGAAATCGCACGCCATTCTACTTCCGTCAGACTAAACCAAACCAGAAATCGCACGCCATTCTACTTCCGTCAGACAAAACCAAACCAGATATCGCACGCCATTCTACTTCCGTCAGACAAAACCAAACCAGAAATCGCACGCCATTCTACTTCCGTCAGACAAAACCAAACCAGAAATCGCACGCCATTCTACTTCCGTCAGACAAAACCAAACCAGAAATCGCACGCCATTCTACTTCCGTCAGACAAAACCAAACCAGAAATCGCACGCCATTCTACTTCCGTCAGACAAAACCAAACCAGATATACATGAGGAGTATTTGGAGGCATGTGACTCTATGAATATGAGGAAAATATGCCTTTCAAAATTCAAGGACATATGGTTGGATCAGACACCTCATATAGTTATTATTTAACCAGCTACTGATTTATGTCAAACATGCAAGCCTATGTAAGCTCTATAACACACAGTGGAAATTTGACAGAAGAAGAAAAGACAATTAAACTGACGCAATACCAGGACACCATAGGGAAAGCAAAGACACAGAGAGACAATTATAGAGATGATTGTGATGAAGCTAAGTCAGCATGTCTTGCCTTATCAGAAGACATCAAACAAAAGGTAATTTGTTTTAATTAATGTCTCTTTTATCAGGTAAATAGTACATTCAGGTACATGTACATCTTAAGTTCATTAGCAGGTCTACATACATGTACAGTACTTGTTTTTAACATATATCAACATTACACTATGAAAGGTGCTGGATTGACATGACTTCATTTGACTGCAGAAAACAGGTAAAGTTGTTATTTTTTCTCAAGATCAATAATGTCAAGACAATTAATTATTAAAAATAAATTAATTTTAATTTGAATAAATTTGAGGAAAATGAAAGAACTCATATTGCATCTGATAATGGAATTGTGCTTCATAAATTATATAAAAAAAATAACTAGGCACTGTTACAGGAAAAAATAAATTTGGAATGATTATGATTAGCATCATGAATCAATCTAATTAAAAACCGATCATTAATGAAATAAAAGAAATACATATTGCGTTAAATGATAATATTTTGCATTCCATTTAACCATCATTGAACATGTTGAAAGATCACTCCAGTTACTCTAAATAGTGCTAAAAAACCGGAATATAATGAAATTAAATTTTTAAAATTTAACAGTTTCTTCAACCAATAGATATCGTCTTATTTCAATAAAAAAGATATCAATTAATTATAATAACATTTAATCAATCACCCAAAGTCTCTAAAGTTCTTTTTTTATTTTATAGATGACAGTTTATTACCCCAGTGGGAAAAAGACCTCATTTGTACAATAAATCACACAGAGAAATATCTGCGGGGCAATTCACAGACGACAAAATGATGAAAAATGTATGAAAGATATTATAAGTAAATCACATCCAGAAATGCTGCAACATCAAATATTGTATCTGCTGAATGTGAAGCCATTTGAAAACTGGGATCCGTTTCTATATTACAAGATATATCATCCTGAGGAATTTTTAATTTTCATTGGCATACATTTCATGATGAAAGCACCACAGACTTTGAGAGTTATATCATCAGCTTTGAACAATATTCCAATAGTACCAGGAGAGAAAAGTATACCACATTAATGCATATTATTTCAATGGCACTCCATGGAATGAACCAAGTGATGTCCTCTTTTCTTTATCAAAATGAATTCAATCTG
>JAASAO010001367.1:0-56438 GCA_017311375.1 Mytilus coruscus
AACATTCGTTTTAACATTCAACATTCGTTTTAAACATTCAACATTCGTTTTCAACATTCGATTTGCAACTTTAAACATTCGTTTTCAACATTCGATTTTCAACTTTAAACATTCGTTTTCAACATTCGTTTTAAACATTCGATTTTCAACTTTCAACATTCGTTTTCGACAATTTAACATTCGTTTTCAACATTGAACATTCGTTTTCAACATTCAACATTCGTTTTCAGCATTCAACATTCGTTTTCAACATTCAACATTCGTTTTCAATATTCAACATTTGTTTTCAACATTCAACATTCGTTTTCAACATTCGATTTTCATCATTCGTTTTCAACATTCGATTTTCAACTTTCAACATTCGTTTTCAACATTCATCATCCGTTTTTCAACTTTCAACATTTGTATTCAACATTCGTTTTTCAACTTTAAACACTCGTTTTCAACATTCAGCATTCGTTTTTAACTTTCAGCACTCGTTTTCGACATTCAAAATTCGTTTTCAACTTTCAACATTCGTTTTCAACATCCAATATTCGTTTTTCAACTTTCAACATTCGTTTCCATCATTCAATTTTCGTTTTCAACATTCAACGATCGTTTTCAGCATTCAACATTCGTTTTCAACATTCGATTTTTAAACAAATGTTGGATGTTGAAATTAAATGTTGAATGATAAAATCGAATGTTGAATGCTGAAATTGAATGCCAAATGTTGAAATATAATGTAAAAGTTAAAATGTAATGTTGAAAACGAATGTCGAATGTTGAAAGTTGAGACTCGAATGTTGAAAACGTATGTCGAATGATAAAGTTGAAAATCGAATGTTGAAAGTTGAAAATCGAATGTTGAATGTTTGTTAACAAAACACTCGTTTTCAACATTCAACACTATTTTTCAACTTTAAACACTCGTTTTCAACATTCAACATATTTTTTCAACTTTAAACACTCGTTTTCAACATTGAACATATTTTTTAACTTTAAACACTCGTTTTCAACATTCAAAATTTGGTTTTAACTTTCAACATTCGATTTTCAACTTTCAACATTCGATTTTCAACTTTCAACATTCGTTCTCACTTTCAACATTTGTTTTCAACATTCAACGCTTGTTTTCAACATTCGACATTCAACGCTTTTTTTTAACATTCGACATTCAACATTAGTTTTCAACATTCACTTTTCGTTTTCAACATTTGGATATCAACTTTCAACATTCGTTTTCAACTTTTAACTTTAGTTTTCAACATTCGTTTTCAACAGTCGATTTTCAACTTAAAAACAATCTTTTTTAATATTCAACATTCGTTTTCGATATTCAACATTCGTTTTCAATTTTCTTCATTTGTTTTCAATATTCGACATTCGAATTTCAATTTTTAACATTCGTTTTCAACATTCGTTTTAAATATTCGATTTGCAACTTTCAACATTTGTTTTCGACATTCAACATTCGTTTTCAATTTTCTTCATTTGTTTTCAATATTCGACATTCGAATTTCAATTTTCAACATTCGTTTTAAACATTCGATTTGCAACTTTAAACATTCGTTTTTAACATTCAACATTCGTTTTAAACATTCAACATTCGTTTTCAACATTCGATTTGCAACTTTAAACATTCGTTCAACATTCGTTTTCAACTTTAAACATTCGTTTTCAACATTCGTTTTAAACATTCGATTTTCAACTTTCAACATTCGTTTTCGACAATTCAACATTCGTTTTCAACATTGAACATTCGTTTTCAACATTCAACATTCGTTTTCAGCATTCAACATTCGTTTTCAACATTCAACATTCGTTTTCAATATTCAACATTTGTTTTCAAGATTCAACATTCGTTTTCAACATTCGATTTTCATCATTCGTTTTCAACATTCGATTTTCAACTTTCAACATTCGTTTTCAACATTCATCATCCGTTTTTCAACTTTCAACATTTGTATTCAACATTAGTTTTTCAACTTTAAACACTCGTTTTCAACATTCAGCATTCGTTTTTCAACTTTCAGCACTCGTTTTCGACATTCAAAATTCGTTTTCAACTTTCAACATTCGTTTTCAACATCCAACATTCGTTTTTCAACTTTCAACATTCGTTTCCATCATTCAATTTTCGTTTTCAACATTCAACGATCGTTTTCAGCATTCAACATTCGTTTTCAACATTCGATTTTAAACAAATGTTGGATGTTGAAATTAAATGTTAAATGATAAAATCGAATGTTGAATGCTACATTGAATGCCAAATGTTGAAATATAATGTAAAGTTAAAATGTAATGTTGAAAACGAATGTCGAATGTTGAAAGTTGAACTCGAATGTTGAAAACGTATGTCGAATGATAAAGTTGAAAATCGAATGTTGAAAGTTGAAAATCGAATGTTGAATGTTTGTTAACAAAACACTCGTTTTCAACATTCAACACTATTTTCAACTTTAAACACTCGTTTTCAACATTCAACATATTTTTTCAACTTTAAACACTCGTTTTCAACATTCAAAATCGTTTTCAACTTTCAACATTCGTTTTCAACATTCGATTTTCAACTTTCAACATTCGTTTTAAACATTCAACATTCGTTATCAGCATTCAACATTCGTTTTAAACATTCAACATTCGTTTTAAACATTCAACATTCGCTTTCAACATTCGATTTTCAACGTTTTCAACATTCAACATTCGTTTTAAACTTTCAACATTCGATTTTCAACTTTCAACATTCGTTCTCACTTTCAACATTTGTTTTTAACATTCAACGCTTGTTTTCAACATTCGACATTCAACATTAGTTTTCAACATTCACTTTTCGTTTTAAACATTCAACATTCGTTTTCAACATTCGATTTTCAACTTTCAACATTCGTCTTAGGTTACATTTCTGTAAATATTGACAATGCAATTTCCCATAGGAACTCCTTTTACGGCTAAAACTGTACCACTTTTACTATGAAGTTTTGAAAAAAATCATATCCTAGAATGGAAAGTTCTATGCACTACAATTTTTTTCAAAGGTTAAAATATAGGGCTATGCGGCATATTTTCAACGTTTATATTCCCCGAAGTTCTGAGAGTTTAAACTTACACTAAATTTCTTAACTATCCCTACCTTGACTGTAGGATTACCACAGATTTCTATATAGACAATATGCATATGTATATTTACTGGTAACATTCCCAAGTTATGTCTCTATGAGATGAAACCTAGAGATCATAACTGGGAACCAGTATGTAAAGAAAAAATTAATTCTCTATGAATATTCTATATCTCCCAAAAGAGGCGTGGTTTGAGAAACAGCTGTATTTACAAAGTGCAACCTATAAACATTCAACATTCGTTTTCAACATTCGATTTTCAACTTTCAACATTCGTTTTAAACATTCGACATTCGTTTTCAACATTCGATTATCAACTTTCAACATTCGTTTCAAACATTCAACATTCGTTTTCAACATTCAACATTCGTTTTAAACATTCAACATTCGCTTTCAACATTCGATTTTCAACTTTCGATTTTCAACTTTCAACGTACAACATTCGTTTTAAACATTCGATTTTCAACTTTCAACATTCGTTTTCGACATTCAACATTTGTTTTCAGCATTCAACATTCGTTTTCAACATTCAACATTCGTTTTCAGCATTCCATATTCGTTTTCAATATTCAACATTCGTTTTCAATATTGAATATTCAACATTCGTTTTCAACATTCGTTTTCAACATTCGATTTTCAACATTCGTTTTCAACATTCGATTTTCAACTTTCAACATTCAACATTCGTTTTTTAACTTTCAACATTTGTATTCAACATTCAACATTCGTTTTTCAACTCTAAACACTCGTTTTCAACATTCAACATATTTTTTTCAACTTTAAACACTCGTTTTCAACATTCAACATATTTTTTTCAACTTTAAACACTCGTTTTCAACATTCAAAATTCGGTTTTTAACTTTCAACATTCGATTTTCAACTTTCAACATTCGATTTTCAACTTTCAACATTCGTTCTCACTTTCAACATTTGTTTTCAACATTCAACGCTTGTTTTCAACATTCGACATTCAACGCTTTTTTTTAACATTCGACATTCAACATTAGTTTTCAACATTCACTTTTCGTTTTCAACATTTGGATATCAACTTTCAACATTCGTTTTCAACTTTTAACTTTAGTTTTCAACATTCGTTTTCAACTGTCGATTTTCAACTTAAAACAGTCTTTTTAATATTCAACATTCGTTTTCGATATTCCACATTCGTTTTCAATTTTCTTCATTTGTTTTCATTATTCGACATTCAATTTCAATTTTAACATTCGTTTTCAACATTCGTTTTCAACATTCGTTTTCAACTTTGATTTTCAACTTTCAACATTCCTTTTCAATAATTGTTTTCATCTTTCAACATTCGTTTTCGACATTCAACATTTGTTTTCAGCTTTCTTCATTTGTTTTCAACATTCAACATTCGTTTTAAACATTCGATTTGCAACTATCAATATCCGTTTTCGACGTTCAACATTCGTTTTCAGCATTCGATTTTCAACTTTCAACATTCGTCTTAGGTTGCATTTCTGTAAATATTGACAATGCAATTTCCATAGGAACTCCTTTTACGGCTAAAACTGTACCACTTTTACTATGAAGTTTTGAAAAAATCATATCCTAGAATGGAAAGTTCTATGCACCACAATTTTTTCAAAGGTTAAAATATAGGGCTATGCGGCATATTTTCAACGTTTATATTCCCCGAAGTTCTGAGAGTTTAAACTTACACTAAATTTCTTAACTATCCCTACCTTGACTGTAGGATTACCACAGATTTCTATATAGACAATATGCATATGTATATTTACTGGTAACATTCCCAAGTTATGTCTCTATGAGATGAAACCTAGAGATCATAACTGGGAACCAGTATGTAAACAAAATTAATTATCTATGAATATTCTATATCTCCCCAAAAGAGGCGTGGTTTGAGAAACAGCTGTATTTACAAAGTGCAACCTATAAACATTCAACATTCGTTTTCAACATTCGATTATCAACTTTCAACATTCGTTTCAAACATTCAACATTCGTTTTCAACAGTCAACATTCGTTTTAAACATTCAACATTCGCTTTCAACATTCGATTTTCAACTTTCAACTTACAACATTCGTTTTCAACATTCGTTTTAAACATTCGATTTTCAACTTTCAACATTCGTTTTCGACATTCAACATTTGTTTTCAGCATTCAACATTCGTTTTCAACATTCAACATTCGTTTTCAGCATTCCATATTCGTTTTCAATATTCAACATTCGTTTTCAATATTGAATATTCAACATTCGTTTTCAACATTCGTTTTCAACATTCGATTTTCAACATTCGTTTTCAACATTCGATTTTCAACTTTCAACATTCAACATTCGTTTTTTAACTTTCAACATTTGTATTCAACATTCAACATTCGTTTTTCAACTTTAAACACTAGTTTTCAACATTCAACATATTTTTTTCAACTTTAAACACTCGTTTTTAACATTCAACATATTTTTTTCAACTTTAAACACTCGTTTTCAACATTCAAAATTCGGGTTTTAACTTTCAACATTCGATTTTCAACTTTCAACATTCGATTTTCAACTTTCAACATTTGTTTTCAACATTCAACGCTTGTTTTCAACATTCGACATTCAACGCTTGTTTTCAACATTCGACATTCAACATTAGTTTTCAACATTCACTTTTCGTTTTCAACATTCGGATATCAACTTTCAACATTCGGATATCAACTTTCAACATTCGTTTTCAACTTTTAACTTTAGTTTTCAACATTCGTTTTCAACAGTCGATTTTCAACTTAAAACAGTCTTTTTAATATTCAACATTCGTTTTCGATATTCCACATTCGTTTTCAATTTTCTTCATTTGTTTTCATTATTCGACATTCGAATTTCAATTTTAACATTCGTTTTTAACATTCGTTTTCAACATTCGTTTTCAACTTTGATTTTCAACTTTCAACATTCATTTTCAATAATTGTTTTCAACTTTCAACATTCGTTTTCGACATTCAACATTTGTTTTCAGCTTTCTTCATTTGTTTTCAACATTCAACATTCGTTTTAAACATTCGATTTGCAACTATCAATATCCGTTTTCGACATTCAACATTCGTTTTCAGCATTCAAAATTTGTTTTCAACATTCGATTTTCAACTTTCAACATTCGTTTTCAACTTTTAACTTTAGTTTTCAAGATTCTTTTCAACAGTCGATTTTGAACTTAAAATAATCTTTTTAATATTGAACATTCGTTTTCGATATTCAACATTCTTTTCAATTTTATTCATTTGTTTTCAATATTCGACATTCAATTTCAATTTTAACATTCGTTTTTAACATTCGTTTTAAATATTCGATTTACAACTTTCAACATTTGTTTTCGACATTCAACATTCGTTTTCAATTTTCTTCATTTGTCTTCAATATTCGACATTCAATTTCAATTTTCAACATTCGTTTTAAACATTCGATTTGCAACTTTAAACATTCGTTTTCAACATTCAACATTCGTTTTAAACATTCAACATTCCTTTTCAACATTCGATTTTTAACTTTCAACATTCGTTTTAAACATTCGACATTCGTTTTCAACATTCGATTTTCAACTTTCAACATTCGTTTTAATCATTCAACATTCGTTTTCAACATTCAACATTCGTTTTAAACATTCAACATTCGTTTTCAACATTCGATTTTCAACTTTCAACATTCGATTTTCAACTTTCAACATTCGTTTTCAACATTCAACATTTGTTTTCAGCTTTCTTCATTTGTTTTCAACATTCAACATTCCTTTTAAACATTCGATTTTCAACTTTCAATATTCGTTTGCGACATTCAATATTCGTTTGCGACATTCAACATTCGTTTTTAGCATTCAAAATCTGTTTTCAATATTCGATTTTCAACTTTCAACATTCGTTTTCGACATTCCACATTCGTTTTTCATCATTTAACTTTCGTTTTCAACATTCAACGTTCGTTTTCAGTTTTCAACATTCGTTTTCACTTCGATTTTCAACTTTCAACATTCATTTTCAATAATTGTTTTCAACTTTCAACATTCGTTTTCGACATTCAACATTTGTTTTCAGCTTTCTTCATTTGTTTTCAACATTCAACATTCGTTTTAAACATTCGATTTGCAACTTTCAATATTCGTTTGCGACATTCAACATTCGTTTTCAGCATTCAAAATCTGTTTTCAACATTCGATTTTCAACTTTCAACATTCGTTTTCGACATTCAACATTCGTTTTCATCATTCAACTTTCGTTTTCAACATTCAACGTTCGTTTTCAGTATTCAACATTCGTTTTCAACATTCGTTTTCAACTTCGATTTTCAACTTTCAACATTCATTTTCAATAATTGTTTTCAACTTTCAACATTCGTTTTCGACATTCAACATTTGTTTTCAGCTTTCTTCATTTGTTTTCAACATTCAACATTCGTTTTAAACATTCGATTTGCAACTATCAATATCCGTTTTCGACATTCAACATTCGTTTTCAGCATTCAAAATTTGTTTTCAACATTCGATTTTCAACTTTCAACATTCGTTTTCAACTTTTAACTTTAGTTTTCAACATTCGTTTTCAACAGCCGATTTTCAACTTAAAAACAATCTTTTTTAATATTCAACATTCGTTTTCGATATTCAACATTCGTTTTCAATTTTATTCATTTGTTTTCAATATTCGACATTCGAATTTCAATTTTTAACATTCGTTTTCAACATTCGTTTTAAATATTCGATTTGCAACTTTCAACATTTGTTTTCGACATTCAACATTCGTTTTCAATTTTCTTCATTTGTTTTCAATATTCGACATTCGAATTTCAATTTTCAACATTCGTTTTAAACATTCGATTTGCAACTTTAACCATTCGTTTTCAACATTCAACTTTCGTTTTAAACATTCAACATTCGTTTTCAACATTCGATTTGCAACTTTAAACATTCGTTTTCAACATTCAACATTCGTTTTAAACATTCAACATTCGTTTTCTTCATTCGATTTTCAACTTTCAACATTCGATTTTCAACTTTTAACATTCGTTTTCAACATTCGTTTTAAACATTCGATTTTCAACTTTCAACATTCGTTTTCAACATTCAACATTCGTTTTCAGCATTCAACATTCGTTTTCAACATTCAACATTCGTTTTCAATATTCAACATTTGTTTTCAACATTCAAAATTCGTTTTCAACATTCGATTTTCATCATTCGTTTTCAACATTCGTTTTCAACATTCGATTTTCAACTTTCAACATTCGTTTTCAACATTCATCATCCGTTTTCAACTTTCAACATTTGTATTCAACATTCGTTTTTCAACTTTAAACACTCGTTTTCAACATTCAGCATTCGTTTTTAACTTTCAGCACTCGTTTTCGACATTCGATTTTCAACTTTCAACATTCGTCTTAGGTTGCATTTCTGTAAATATTGACAATGCAATTTCCCATAGGAACTCCTTTTACGGCTAAAACTGTACCACTTTTACGATGAAGTTTTGAAAAAAATCATATCCTAGAATGGAAAGTTCATATGCACTACAATTTTTTTCAAAGGTTAAAATATAGGGCTATGCGGCATATTTTCAACGTTTATATTCCCCGAACTTCTAAGAGTTTAAACTAACACTAAATTTCTTAACTATCCCTACATTGACTGTAGGATTACCACAGATTTCTATATAGACAATATGCATATGTATATTTACTGGTAATATTCCCAAGTTATGTCTCTATGAGATGAAACCTAGAGATCATAACTGGGAACCAGTATGTAAACAAAATTAATTATCTATGAATATTCTATATCTCCCCAAAAGAGGCGTGGTTTGAGAAACAGCTGTATTTACAAAGTGCAACCTATAAACATTCAACATTCGTTTTCAACATTCGTTTTACACATTCGATTTTCAACTTTCAACATTCGTTTTCGACATTCAACATTCGTTTTCAGCATTCAACATTCGTTTTCAACATTCAACATTCGTTTTCAGCATTCCATATTCGTTTTCAATATTCAACATTCGTTTTCAATATTGAATATTCAACATTCGTTTTCAACATTCGTTTTCAACATTCGATTTTCAACATTCGTTTTCAACATTCGATTTTCAACTTTCAACATTCAACATTCGTTTTTAACTTTCAACATTTGTATTCAACATTCAACATTCGTTTTTCAACTTTAAACACTCGTTTTCAACATTCAACATATTTTTTTCAACTTTAAACACTCGTTTTCAACATTCAAAATTCGTTTTTTAACTTTCAACATTCGATTTTAAACTTTCATCATTCGTTTTCAACATTCGATTTTCAACTTTCAACATTCGTTCTCACTTTCAACATTTGTTTTCGACATTCCACGCTTCTTTTCAACATTCGACATTCAACATTAGTTTTCAACATTCACTTTTCGTTTTCAACATTCGAATATCAACTTTCAACATTCGTTTTCAACTTTTAACTTTAGTTTTCAACATTCGTTTTCAACAGTCGATTTTCAACTTAAAAACAATCTTTTTTAATATTCAACATTCGTTTTCAATTTTCTTCATTTGTTTTCAATATTCGACATTCGAATTTCAATTTTCAACATTCGTTTTAAACATTCGATTTGCAACTTTAAACATTCGTTTTCAACATTCAACATTCATTTTAAACATTCAACATTCGTTTTCAACATTCGATTTGCAACTTTAAACATTCGTTTCCAACATTCAACATTCGTTTTAAACATTGAACATTCGTTTTCAACATTCGATTTTCAACTTTTAACATTCGTTTTCAACATTCGTTTTAAACATTCGATTTTCAACTTGAAACATTCGATTTTAAACATTCAACATTCGTTTTAAACATTCGATTTTCAACTTTCAACATTCGTCTTAGGTTGCATTTCTGTAAATATTGACAATGCAATTTCCCATAGGAACTCCTTTTACGGCTAAAACTGTACCACTTTTACGATGAAGTTTTGAAAAAAATCATATCCTAGAATGGAAAGTTCATATGCACTACAATTTTTTTCAAAGGTTAAAATATAGGGCTATGCGGCATATTTTCAACGTTTATATTCCCCGAACTTCTAAGAGTTTAAACTAACACTAAATTTCTTAACTATCCCTACATTGACTGTAGGATTACCACAGATTTCTATATAGACAATATGCATATGTATATTTACTGGTAATATTCCCAAGTTATGTCTCTATGAGATGAAACCTAGAGATCATAACTGGGAACCAGTATGTAAACAAAATTAATTATCTATGAATATTCTATATCTCCCCAAAAGAGGCGTGGTTTGAGAAACAGCTGTATTTGTATTTACAAAGTGCAACCTATAAACATTCAACATTCGTTTTCAACATTCGTTTTACATTCGATTTTCAACTTTCAACATTCGTTTTCGACATTCAACATTCGTTTTCAACTTTTAACTTTAGTTTTCAACATTCGTTTTCAACAGTCGATTTTCAACTTAAAAACAATCTTTTTTAATATTCAACATTCGTTTTCAATTTTCTTCATTTGTTTTCAATATTCGACATTCGAATTTCAATTTTTAACATTCGTTTTCAACATTCGTTTTAAATATTCGATTTGCAACTTTCAACATTTGTTTTCGACATTCAACATTCATTTTCAATTTTCTTCATTTGTTTTCAATATTCGACATTCGAATTTCAATTTTCAACATTCGTTTTAAACATTCGATTTGCAACTTTAAACATTCGTTTTCAACATTCAACATTCATTTTAAACATTCAACATTCGTTTTCAACATTCGATTTGCAACTTTAAACATTCGTTTTCAACATTCGATTTTCAACTTTCAACATTCGATTTTCAACTTTTAACATTCGTTTTCAACATTCGTTTTAAACATTCGATTTTCAACTTGTAACATTCGATTTTCAACATTCAACATTCGTTTTAAACATTCGATTTGCAACTTTCAATATTCGTTTGCGACATTCAACATTCGTTTTCAGCATTCAAAATCTGTTTTCAACATTCGATTTTCAACTTTCAACATTCGTTTTCGACATTCAACATTCGTTTTCATCATTCAACTTTCGTTTTCAACATTCAACGTTCGTTTTCAGTATTCAACATTCGTTTTCAACATTCGTTTTCAACTTCGATTTTCAACTTTCAACATTCATTTTCAATAATTGTTTTCAACTTTCAACATTCGTTTTCGACATTCAACATTTGTTTTCAGCTTTCTTCATTTGTTTTCAACATTCCACATTTGTTTTAAAACATTCGATTTGCAACTATCAATATCCGTTTTCGACATTCAACATTCGTTTTCAGCATTCAAAATTTGTTTTCAACATTCGATTTTCAACTTTCAACATTCGTTTTCAACTTTTAACTTTAGTTTTCAACATTCGTTTTCAACAGTCGATTTTCAACTTAAAAACAATCTTTTTTAATATTCAACATTCGTTTTCGATATTCAACATTCGTTTTCAATTTTCTTCATTTGTTTTCAATATTCGACATTCGAATTTCAATTTTTAACATTCGTTTTCAACATTCGTTTTAAATATTCGATTTGCAACTTTCAACATTTGTTTTCGACATTCAACATTCGTTTTCAATTTTCTTCATTTGTTTTCAATATTCGACATTCGAATTTCAATTTTCAACATTCGTTTTAAACATTCGATTTGCAACTTTAAACATTCGTTTTCAACATTCAACATTCGTTTTAAACATTCAACATTCGTTTTCAACATTCGATTTTAACTTTCAACATTCGTTTTAAACATTCGACATTCGTTTTCAACATTCGATTTTCAACTTTCAACATTCGTTTTAAACATTCAACATTCGTTTTCAACATTCAACATTCGTTTTAAACATTCAACATTCGATTTTCAACTTTCAACATTCGTTTTCAACATTCAACATTCGATTTTCAACTTTCAACATTCGTTTTCAACATTCGTTTTAAACATTCGATTTTCAACTTTCAACATTCGTTTGCGACATTCAACATTCGTTTTCAGCATTCAACATTCGTTTTCAACATTCAACATTCGTTTTCAATATTCAACATTCGTTTTCAACATTCAACATTTGTTTTCAACATTCGTTTTCAACATTCGATTTTCAACATTCGTTTTCAACATTCGTTTTCAACATTCGATTTTTAACTTTCAACATTCAACATTCTATTTCAAAATTCAACATACTCGTTTTTCAACTTTAAACACTCGTTTTCAACATTCAACATTCGTTTAAACATTCAACATTCGTTTTAAACATTCAACATTCGTTTTCAACATTCGATTTTCAACTTGCAACATTCGTTTTAAGTACCATTCCGTGTAAGAATCATGCAAATTGAAAAAAAAAATGATTTACCCTATGTGACCAAATCACTTTATATTGTAATATTTGCTTTGTTTTGTGTTGAAATAAAAATATATCTAATGATAGTTGTTTATTCTTACTGTTTTGTGGTTATAAATCCTGAATTAAAATGGGTATGACTGCTATTTTCTCCCTATCAAAGCAGTGTAAAAGTGGTGAATATAAGGACATATTACTGCTGTGAACAGGAGCTTATGTATACAGTTAATATTCGAATGAAAAATATTCGATCCACCCTACATTATATCAATTTTTCATATTTGTAGACTTCAATCCATCTCGCTTTAATTCGATTTTTAAAACTGCCGTTTTCAAACACCATTCAAAGAAAGACAATTCTGGACAAACTAAAATATTTTTTCTAGAATGTGAAATGCGCTTTAAAAATTACTTGACGGTTCAAACGTGATTTTTCTATTATATATTTATCAAAATGAACAGCTACCAAAATAGGATAGATTTTATTTTCGGCTTTGGGTTTTATTTTCATTTTCTTTTATTCAGCGCGAAGGCCATTTGTTTACATTTCGTCACTTCCGCTTATGCTTGACGATAAACCACATACGATATAAAATCATGTAAGTCATGTTTCTGGTGTTTTCTAACCGTTGAAACCATGTAGAGTGTCAAAATTCGATGAGTTATAACCTTTTTTTATTGATATAAACGTTTTCGTTAATTGTTTTACACCATGGAGCCAACCGAGCCAGATTTACGTTGCAGTATTGGCACTTTTCATAGCAGTGATTGTGGACCTTACAGTCGATATCCACAGAAAAACAATGGTGAAACTGTTCTCATGCCGAAAAGACATTACCAACCACCCAAGAGCTCTTAGATTGGCTGTTGAGGGAGTCGGTGGTCTAGCTATAAAATCCCAGTTGATTTAGGTTCCGAGGCAGACCTACTGTGTCGCAGAGTTGGGTTGTTTACAACCAACTCGTCCCTTACTGTGTGTCCTTTTCACCGGTACAAACTGGGAATAGACTTTAGGCAGATTAAACAATGCACCTACCCAGATCATACTGGAAAAGGGAAGACTTTCAGCGGAGTTTCGTCAACTCATAGCCAGCATACTCTGGAAGAGTATGGAGTATTACTTCCTGTTGGAACTGGTATGTATATTTTATAAAGTGTGAATCCCCCACCTACATTGTACATCCAACATGATAGAACAAATGTTTTTGAAGGAGACGCACATGCACCATGCCCCCACTAGTATCTGAACACTGCCAGTGTTGGATACAAATGGGGGTATACATGGTGTATGTGCGTCCCCTACATGTACATTGTATGAACTGATAATGTGCATGTATGATTGTATACATACATGTCTTTGAAAAAAGACACAGATTCAATGGTGAAAGATACCTCCCAACCATTTATTCGAGTCCACAGTCTCTTTAAACAAATAGTTGCAAATCATGCCAAGACAAGGCTCCATGTTGAAGGCTGTACCTTGACCTATAATGGTTTACTTTTATAAATTGTTACTTAGATGGAGAGTTGTCTCATTGGTACTTATACCACATCTTCCTATATCTAATACTTAGTATATAAACAAACACATATTATACATGTACACTATAAATTCTATAATATGTGCCTGTTCCAAGTCAGGAGCCTGTAATTCAGTGGTTGTCGTTTGTTTATGTGTTATATATTTGTTTTTCGTTCATTTTTGTACATAAATACATGTAAGGCCGTTAGTTTTCTTGTATGAACATGTTAAATTGTTTTACATTGTAATTTCGGGGCCTTTCATATCTGACTATGCGGTATGGGCTTTGCTCATTGTTGAAGGCTGTACAGTGATCTATAATTGTTAATTTCAATGTGTCATGTTGGTCTCTTGTCTCTTGTCTCATTGGCAGTCAAACCACATCTTCTTTTTTAATACATACATGTACATTTGTACATGTATGTTGTAGATTTGTCAAAATCAGAAATTGTATATGTACAGACACATATTTATGTTTCCAATATCAATGATATGTATGAATGGCATAACCTGTTGACTAGTAAAATTTACAATTTCAATAACCAATTTTGTGCTATTTTAGCATGTTTACATTTTGAAAAAAATACTAATAAAAATAAATATATGATGATTACATGTACTTCCTCGTATTTATTCATATCAAAAGAAAAGAAACAACAAAAGTCATATCCGTACACATGGTACACATTATAATTGAAAGCTCACACTATTATTCATGAATTAGATAAACAATCGCAATAACAATATTTTGGGATCAATAGTTCATTACCTATCAAATGACCAGTCAAACATGTGAAATTTAATCTGAACATGTTTTATGTTTTAGGTGTATGTTATCAATGCTACTTAAAGTTGCCTAAGCAAGACTGTATGAATGAAGAAAATCTTCAAAGTTTCTCACAAGGTCAGTTATGAAGCAAACTTTGTACAATGTTGTATATACTTCAATTAATTATTGTGGTTTAAATTATTTTGTATCTACCCTTTTATTTCTTGCTCCATTTGGTGGTGGTGGGGTAGATATTAGAGGGTGTGGTGTCCTGTTTAAGTGTTATAGTCCTGACAGTTTTTACACGATTATTCATTTTCAAAAACTTTATAAATGACTGATTTTATTGAAATCTAGAATATAAAACACACAATATTTTTAATCCTACAAACGAAAGTGCAGATTCAGAAGTACCTTATAATTATTTAAGATTCATATATATATATTATGTTTCGACATATTTTATAAGTACTAAGAATAGATAAGATATATATATCTTATTTACTAAATTGGCATTTTTATGCCCAAATGATGAATGTGAAAGGGGCATATACAGTTTAGACCTTTTCCTTTCGTACACCTGTCCGTATTGTCCCATTCTTGGTAAAGTTCAGTTTCTAGGATACTAGACATGGCGTGGCATTGATAATTGGTAAGTGTATAGGTCTTGAGAAGTACTACAGGGTTCACTAATAGTTGGGTCACTTTGACTTATATTTTATGCATGAATGACTCTTGCTAAATTTTGGGTTTAGGTCCATTTCTCTCATTTATTTACAGATACCAGACACTGTGTAGCAATGATACTTGGTCAGAGGATAGGTCTTGGGATGTACTGCAGGGTTCAGTCACTATGAATAATGTCATTTTGACCTACATTTCATTACTTTGCTTTTATATTAATATATATGAGTGATTGGGGCATACCATTGTCTTATAGACACATTTTCTAGTTATGCTTATAATTTTGTGTTGTGTAATGTTCTATTTAATGAGAGGTCATTTCAATTTTTTAATTTATAATTTCAATTCAATCTTTGTAGAATTATCTGTAGCAGAATTTGCAGAAGACGAGGCCAATTTTACATATTGGGTGAAGAGCAAGTCTTCAAAATATAGTTCCACTACAAGTAAGTCTTTCTAAAATATTAATGTTGTTGGTATGAGCTGACCAAAAAAAAAAAAAAAAATCAAAACTGAAAGCCTTTTTAAAAATTTTATATTTTTGTCAAAGTGTCAAAGTAAATACTTTGTCAAAATTTTATAAAAATTAAACGAGCCAAATTAATTTTATTGAAGGTGTTTGGTACCACCTTAATAATAAGATTCATTTAGAGTCAGCATATTAGGTTAACACATGCTGAATGAGCTTTTTCATAGACTGTATAACAATGTATAACATAAAGGTACCACAATGGATACTTCTTTACTGTTCAGGTGTCTCTGTGACGTAATGATATTGAGACTCGTTTAAGGTCAATGACCTTATACAGCTTCTGGTATACTTATACTAGTATATATTTGTGTTTATTTCTTCTTTAAGCCTCTCAAGACAAAGGAGCAACACTTTTTGGAAACTCACAGTCAGGTACTGACGATGCAGTGGTTGACTCAGACTTTCAAAGCATAAATGTAAGAATATATACATGTACAATGTATGCATAAATTTAATTTATTTGTCTAGTGGAATAAGGTGTCCCATGCTTTATACAAAAACAGCAAGATGAAATTAATGGATATATGAAAGGTTGAAAATGGACCCACACTTTTGTTAAATCATTTCCTAGCTGTGTAATTCTAGTAATAGTGTTATGTTGACCAAAACATCCGGAAAATTATGACATTCGAGACATTCAGTATAATCACTATATTTGTAACATAAACTGTCAATTTTAGTGGAAAAGAATCCGAAAACCCACTGTCCAATAAGAAAGGAGATATTTCTTCTTTATTGCATAGCAATATAATATTTCCCACAGAAAGTAACCAAAAGTTAGTGTGCAATAAATTCTATTATCATATACTTAGAAGAAATAACATATAATTTTAACAGTATGATAATAGCATTAAATTTACGTGAATTCCATATTTTTCCGAAATGGGTGTTTAGCGGGCTGATATGAAAAATTTATCACATGCTTCGATTGTTATCACATGCCGTTCCGTAACGTTATCGCACGGCATTCCGGTGATACTCGGCAAATTCCGTAAAAAACACCGCAATGGTACGTTTGCATTGAAGAACATTACAAATTAAAGTACAAAACAATTATTTAGATACTGGAATTTGTGTTGTGTAAAATGGAAAAAAAAGACAAATGATGAAATAAATGCATTTTTAAAAGTTTCAAACATAATTTAGAAAGTTACTTTAAAAATGTTGACTTTTCGAAACAGTGTTCAATATGTATATTGTTGAATTATTTTTTGTACCGTCCATATGAAAATATATCATACTGCATTTTTTTCTTTTCTCTTGAGGCATTTGATAGACAGAAATTCATATCGAATGGTACACATTTGGGGTCCTTCGAGCGTGAATTTTCCAATCTTTGAACTATTATTTGAGAACCACGTAAAAGGATCGATATATTAATCTGTTATTTTCTCCATTGTTGAAGCATATGATTAAAGATCATAACATGTCATTTTCATATCGCATGTATTATCAGCCCTCGGTCAATAACATCCCTCGAGCCATGCGGCTCTTAGGCTGATAATAAATGGCATATGAAAAATGCCATGTAATAATCTGATAATATTGCACAAGTGCAATAAATCTTCAAAATTCATGACGTCATCAACAACAAAATCTTAGTTCCAATTTTTACTTTTAAATATTATATTGCTATACAATAAAAGGGTTATTGCATGAATATTGGGGAATATTGTCCCTCGTAGAACATATATTGCACTAAATAAGCAAAATTGACCTCCTATTTGGCATGCTTATTTTCACTTAGTAAAATAAGTATTTGTAATTTTATATTTTAAACCTTTTATTTGAAATAGACTTCAAGTTCTCAACCGCTGTCACAAATATCATCATGGAGTGAGGAAAACATTGATACAGTTCTGACTGATTTGAATGATGCCATAGATGTCTTAGGTCATGGAAAAATTAGTCCAATAAAGTACAGAGTACGACGTGATTTAGACTTGTTGCAGCCTTCTTCATTATGCACAGTCAAAAGAAAAGCAGAAGAAACTATAAACTTATTTCTGATGGTGAGTAAATTTTTACAAGGCATGACATAAAATGCGGTATTTATAAAAGGAATTGACAACCGAAGCTCTATCCTAAAAGAAGGCCAATCAATGGACAAAAGACAAACTTTTGAACAAATAAGAAACACAAGGATAAATAAGAAGTTACATTCAGAATTGCAATTTTTAAGAAAGATGATAAACATGTACTCCAAATTAACTTGGGAGACCTCAGTGCTCTGGAAGGGAAAGCAGGTCCTGCTTCTTGCAAGACATCTCACTAAAAAATTTAAGGGCTACACCAAAAAAAAAATCGTTCATGACCCATGTTGATTGAAAGATTTTTTATGAGCACATAATAACATATAGAATAAAGCTTCTTACATTGTAATGTGGATTATCAGATTTCTCCAATCGGGCACACTGCGTGCCAGGAAATTTGATCAGGTCACACAACGTCGCAGAAAAAAAAACAATTCAGTTAGGAAAGTGTTAATAATCAGTGTTTGTTTTAACCAAAGGGTTGAGTGATTGTTAATTTCCCCGAAAATTAGAGAAATGAGTACTGTAAATTCAGAAATTATGTGAAACAAATGCGATTTGGTTATAATCGCAATAATTAAAACTCGCATTTTGTAATTTTTTATATGAGTTAAACAGGATTTTCTCAATATCCCAAAAATTAGAATAGCATTTTAGTTCAAAATGACAAATCGCAATAATAGATGCACGCAATAATTTAATTTCTGAATTTATAGTATATATTGATTGATTGATTGTTGGTTGCTTAACGTCCAGTGGCAAATATTTCATGCATATTCAGGACGAGAACAAGTTAACAATAAATACAATAGGTAGGTTCTGTAATAGAGGCGTCTGGGATTGAGGTCGGAGAAATTTAGACTGCCACGGGAAATGAGGGTATATTGGATGGGGACAGAAATTTAGCCTTGCAACAGGTCACCTACGGACCCCTCAAAGAGTTGTTGCAAAAGTTCTTAATGTGCAAAGAGCGTGGCACTCTCTTAACACGAGGCATCGGATTTAACGTCCCCATTCTGACCGGACGTGACTGCAAATTTGTACATCCCGCACAGCCAAACGGACGCCCCACTTTGACGAGAGTTTTACCGCCGGTCGGAGGAAGACCAATGGTGACCATACTTCTATTCCCCAGTCACCCTTGGGGTTATAGTATATAAGAAATTTATTAGTAATAATACTCTTATTTTTATTTTAAGCAATTGCACCTGGGCAAAGTACCAAATTATTAAAGATTCTACAAGAGCCAGACAGTAAGGGCGATACTGGAAATTTACATGAAGTGGTATTAAATTTGTACATGGAGAGCTCAGACAGAAGCTTGAAAAAACAGTTATTGTCTATGATTGCACATTCCCATACAAAATCAGAGTTACAGCGGCTAATTCCAGGAGTGACAGTTCATGCTATTGATGAAGCTCGTAAACATGCAACCAAGATTGGAGCAGGTGAGTTCAGTATTAAGGCAATTAAAAAATATGACTTCAGATAATAATTAAATCATAGAAAACAATAGCCATGTGTAAGTATTTTATTTCGGTGGCTTTAAAACAGACTATGCAGTATGGGCTAATTGTTCATTCTTAACAACCATTAGTCACCGTACGCCCTTCAAGAATGAACAATTAGCCCATACGGTGACTAATGGTTGTTAATTTTTTGTGTTATTGGATATCTTGTGGAGAGTCGTCTCGTTGGCAATCATACCACATCTTTTTAGAAGGTAAACCAATTTTCGGACGTACAGGGGTAAAACTTGATGCACCACCGCTACAGCAGGGACATACAAAATACTGGTGAAGATATCGGATTATTTTTCTCCAGGTGAGCCAGGTGAGCAAAACTTTTTTGCAAGACTACCAATGGAAATGCCACGTCACAGAAAAAAACAAAACGAACACGCCCAAGTGTCGACATATGGGGACCTTAAACTTTCTTTAACCATTTAAAAGTCCAACAAAACTAGTTGTTTTTTACATTGTTTTATAATACCAAAGTTTGCATTATGCAATACTCAATACGGTAAAAAAATAAAAGAGTAAACCTCAACAGACCCCAACAAGTTTTGTTACGCCCATTCGAGACCATGTTTTACTGAAATAAACCCTGAATCAGCATAAAATTCCTGTTCTCAACATTTTCGGTCGGACTATAAAAAGAAAATTTCCCTCCTCAAAGCACATTTCAACGACACCATGCCACCCAAAAGACAAGCCGCTATAGCAGTAGGGAAAAGTGCCCCAACAGTGAAAGCTCCACCAGAAAAAAGAATTAAACGAGTAAGTCTTTTACAATTTATTCAGTGTAAAATTCATTCAAAAGAATGTAATTACTGTTCTAAAATGTTTCTTTTAAACTTGCAAATTTTTAAATATCGCTACTGCATTTTGTAAAAATATTCGATAGATCATAAATATTCGAGCAGAGTATCATGAATTTTATCTTTAAATTTTTGTAAGTTTCGGCTGTATGTCGAGTGATTTCAGTTTTCCATATTCTGTGGTACTTTAAACGTGGCGAAAATATTTTCTTTATCCTACCGGGAAACTAATTTTCAACATTATATCCGTCCCAAAATACGATTTTCTTGAATAAAGAGACAGAAAATCGTAAAATCCGGTTTAAACAAAAAAAAAAAAAAAAACGGTGAAATTACCGAAACTAAAATTAAAAAAACATATTGGCCATACTTAAAAGAAAACGGTGCAATACTATATTCGGAATTATATCGGACCTCGTTTTACCCTTTGTTCTAAATTTAGTTCATAGTATATAAATGAGATGTGGCATGAGTGCCAATTAGGCCACTTTCCAAGTCGCAACAAGTAGACATTCCGTAAACTGTCCCGATTGCAAACGTTTACTTCTCATTTGAATTGACATTTCAAAGAGGATATAAACCAATCTAGAAAAGCCTCAATGGGCTATCAATTTTCGTAAATTTTTACCCATACTGAAGGTGTTACCTATTTTACAGGTTTACTATGATAAATTGTTATTTGGATGGAGATGTCTCATTGGCACTCATACCACATCTTCTTATATCTAAGTATTTAATTCTTTTGAAAGTGTCAAATGAGGCTAACACATTTTGGAATGGAGAATCTTCTTAGAAATTGCTTCTTCCTACTGTTCATTTAATTTCACCTTTAAAAAAATAATCCTATTAAAAAGTGGTGATAACCAGTTTGTATTAAGAAACCGGCCTTAATATTCATATATCCAAGAAATGTTTTAATATCCCATTAGTTTAATCTACATAGTGTCAAGGTTGTTTGTGTTCAATGTTCATGTCATGGTCTCTATTTCTTAATCTTCTTAAAAGATGTTCACTCCTCTTGTTTCTGAATTTTTTAAAGAGATTTTCCATGAAGTGTCACTAAAAAAATTCCCACCTAACCACCACTTTTCTTTTCATAATTTTATCACATATTTATAAATAGCCATATTTGGAAAATGCTGTAAAATCCTTGCATCTCGACAATGAGCACATGGCTAAGTATTTTTCCATGCTTTTCAATGCCTTTATTTAAATACTATCAATTGATAACAGTATTTTAAAAGTGTTATTTTCATTTTGAAATGGAAGAGAACATCCTGAAGTGAAAAGACTTCCCTTCTACCAGATTTAATATTTTCATTGAAATACCTGAAAGTTTTAATAACATTTTCAAGAAAATAATACACTTTATTATCAATATAAAATAACACATTTACAAAAGGTCAATACTTGATATTTTTATAATTTAGTACATGTATACAATTTTAAATTGTCATCATAATGTGTATTAAATGTTCAGTTGATTTGACCACAATTTCTAAATCAAAAGAGTAATTATATATTTATTCTCACTTTCAATGAAAACTTGTGAAATTTGTTCTTTGTTGGACAATTTAAAATTGTATACCATAATTAACATCTGTATTTGGGACTCACAGCTCAAACATAAAAATTAAACTCATTTTTTTTCATAACTGGATGCATAATTAAAAACAGAAAATAATAATACTGTTTTAATATTGTAAGCAATTGTAAAACAACTAATCCAAACAATATTTTGGGACAATCAAAATAAAATATACTTCTTAATTTCATATAAAATAAATGGAGAATGTGTCCCCATGGAAACAGATGATGCCCATGCTTTCATACAACATTATAAAGGGACATAAATCAAGATTAATAAAAATGACCCTATCAAAATTTGTAATTGATCTGAGTTTTGTGGTAATAAGTATTGTGTATAGGTTTCATAATGTTGGGTTGGGGTAAACTTAAGTTCAAGAACGTATACTTCAAATTCTGCAATTTTTCCATTTATAAAGGGGCACAACTCGAGAACAGTCAAAATGATAACTTGATCTGTGTTTTATAGTAATAACCATTGTGTAGAAGTTTCATACCATTTGGCCGAGTCAAACTCAATCTCAAGAACGTCAACCAGACCTTGAAGTCATAAAACTTTCGAGCATGATTTTTGTGCTCCGAGCACTGAGCCAAGTTTTACGAGTTTAACACCAGGGGCATAAAAAATACAAAATCAAATACATCATTACATGTTTATGTGGGTGTTATTTACAAATGTATAAGCAAAACAGTATTTATAATGTTAATTGAAAAAAAAAAAGGAATTACTTTAAAACACAATTTTAAAAAAAGAATAAAAATAAAATGCCTCAACTTCTGTTGGCACCAAAAAATTATAAAGTAAAAAAAAAAAAAAAAAAATATATGGGCAAACTTCTGTTTGCACCTAAAAAGTTAAGTAAAAATAAATGTTTCCAAACTTCTGTTGGCACCTTAAAAATTAATAAACAATTACATTTATGTCTTTCAATGTTTCAGGACCTTGATGTATTGAAAATACATGCCCTGTTAGAGGAAGAAACCAGGGGCCATTACAAGGTGAACTATATCATAACTGAAGCGGGGAGAATCTTGGAGTTACAATATGACAAGAAGTTTAATATTAACATGGGTGATTTCAGGCTGATCAAAAAGTTTCGACTTTTTGACGAGAAGATTTCACTGCATTCTCATGGTCTGGTTAGTATATGACTTAAATATTAAAATAACAGGCATTCCTTTACCTTCATGAAGAAATAAAATAAAGCATAAAATGTCATTTAAACAATAAATGAGGAAATCCTTTTCCTGGATAAAAATAATTTTAAGATGAGTGTCAAATGTGTATATATACAATTCAAAAAAAAAAAAAAAAACCATAACAAAATATAATAACCATGTTTTCTTGCACATATATTTTAAAATAAAACTTATTTACATAATATAAAAATAAATCTAAGCTTTCATGTTTTTTTTTTTCTAAAACGAACAATTGAGGTGGACCCGAACAGTAGAAATTTTCTGCAACTGCACCTTTTTTGTTTGCAATCGAATACTAACTTGCAGTCATCCTTTACATTTTTTTAAGAGTCTCATCAGCTGGTTTTAGGTTAAAATAACAGGCATTCCTTTACCTTCATCAAGAAATAAAATAAAACATAGAATGTCATTTAAACATTAAAAGAGGAAATCCTTTTCCTGCATTAAAATAATTTTAAGATAAGTGGCAAATGTGTATTTATACAATTCGGAAAAAAACCATAACAAAAGATAATAACCATGCTTTCCTGCACATATATGTTTAAATAAATACTTGCGTAAAATAAAACTTATTTACATTACATCTTATGAAAATCATTGTTTTTATTTAGTGCTTCGATTCAGCACCATTTTCCTTAGTTGACTTCCAAGATATAATTGGTAACTTCAAGAGTCCACCAATTGTGGAGGTCAGTCACGTTTCGAGCATCCCTGTAAACACACGAGTATGTGTCAGAGGAGAAATATCAAGAGTAAGTTTTTTCAAATTAATTTTACATTTAGCAAATATTAGTATGTGGAGAATACATCATTATATTTTAACATATAACAGTTGCATATCATTTTAATTACTTTTACTTGGAACTCTTACCATTAATGAGTTTCTTCAAATGTTAATGTATAAGCATGAAATAAATGTTTTTTATAGGTTGACATTTCACCAGCAAGTGTGGCATCTTCAAAAACAAGTATTTACATTAATTAAAGCAGTGAAGTACACATTTTGCAGTTATTGCAATTGACCAGAACTTGAGAAGTTACATTATAGTATAAAGGGACAACATCAAAAGATAAGATCAATGTAGGATAAAAAACCCTTAAAAATCAAATAGTTTGGGGGGTAGAGATGAGTTGAAATTGCAGCAAGTTTTGTTTATCCAAAATCTTTTCTTACATACATGAGAGGAGGGGGTAGTAGGGCCTTCATACGAACTCTGGGATCGGGTGTTTTCTAAGCTCAGAATATTTGAATTGATCCTTTTCGGATCCGGGAATTCTTTTTTTCGAATTTCGTGATTTAAATTTCTTCAAATTTGGGACCTCAGGAAGCATGGGATTTCAGGATGAGCATCCTCTACTATATATCTATCTATATTGGTCGATCAATTTTCTCAAATTAAATTAAGAAAAGGGGGTCGGTGAAAAACTGTGGTTTAAGTTTTTGATATCCTACATTGAACTTTTGATGTCGTCCCTAATGGTAACATACATTTTGATTGTATCTAACTATTAGAATAGAAATAATTCATGAAAGCTTTAAATTTGCTATAAATACACACATGGCCTGGCTTGAGTTGGGTTTTTTTTTTTTAATTCCTCCCTAATGCTTATGATATATTTTAAACATGATGGCCTGGGACATGTGCAAATTAAGAACAAACCTTAGCTTCTATGTTTTTTTTTTAAATAAACAATGGAAGTGGTGCCAAAGGGCAGATTTTTTTTTTGGAACTATACTTTTATTGGTTGCAATTGAATACTAACCTTTACATATTTTTTTTTTATATTTGAAATCTTTTTCTGATTAATTATTATATAAATCATACAAGATAAACATGCATATAAAACTTACATTGTTTATTTATTGATTGATTGATTGTTGGTTGCTTAACGTCCAGTGGCAAATATTTCATGCATATTCAGAACGAAAACAAGTTAACAATGAATACAATAGGTAGGTTCTGTAATAGGGGCTTCCGGGATTAAGGTCGGAGAAATTTAGACTGCCACGGGAAATGCGGGTATATTGGATAGGGACAGAAATTTAGCCTTGCAACAGGTCACCTACGGACCCCTTAAAGAGTTGTTGCAAGGGTTCTTAATGTGCAAAGAGCGTGGCACTCTCTTAACACGAGGCATCGGATTTAACGTCCCCATTCTGACCGGACGTGACTGCAAATTTGTACATCCCGCACAGCCAAACGGACGCCCCACTTTAGCAAGGGTTTTACTGCCGGTCGGAGGAAGCAAACAAACACACATATATCAATCAATCATGTTTCAGAAGGAGGAAAGACAATTTTTAAAGCAATTGATTTATATTTTATTTTTGAAATCCGACTTGGATAATTTCTTGTTTCCAAATGGCTGTGCTGTTGTTTTTTTATACAAGGGGGAAGGAAGGAAGATCAAATTTCCTATATTTGTAACCCAAATTCGTCGGTGGCAAACAAAAAAAAAATCAATTTGAGTTTGTGGCAAACAAATCTTGTCGTGAGATTCAACTTGTTAACATATACCTTTACTTTCGCTTTGCAATCTCAATATCATTATTTGTTACATTGTCTATATTAGAACATGGTTTTCATTGATCTCATTTAAGCATCTATACTAATTAAGGAAGAGACCGATTTTTATTGAACCGCAACTCCTCTGAAACTATACATATGTAATATGACGTATACATGTAGTGTTTTGTACAAGTGCATCATTTTTGCTAAATTAAACAACATCCACCCTTTCTACTCAGGTGCAGAACTGTCCAAAAATGAAATGGGCGTTGAACGTGTTGATAAAAGTAAAACAAAAACTTTTAATTTTGCCTTTTGATTAGGGACTTTCCGTTTTGTATTTTCCTCGGAGATCAGTAATTTTGTGATTTTACTTTTTGATGTGAAATTGTATATTGTTGTGGAGGTGTCTAGTGATATTATTTTTAGATAAGTGGAAACTCAATGATTATGAGTTCATATCTTTATTTTGTTATGGTTTTATTTCTTTTCTTGATTCGTTGAATTTGTTCATTTTAGTTTTCAGAATTTAAGGTTGAATGGCCACAAGTGGAAACGGAATCACCAAGGAATCACGACCACGAATATTCGAAGATATCAGGGGATCTTTTTTGATGCTGATGTTGCGTCTAAATCCCCCTCCAATGACGATGAGATAGTAGATTACTATCTGGAGAAATGGGAAACTTGAAACCAAAGTACATACTTCAACCCCAGTAAATACCAAAAGACCGGCTTCCCTAACGCTAAGTAGTATATTGTTGGGAAGTAGCACCACACATCGCAGGCGGTCATTTGCCACAGAAGACGCTGATATGCTTCCTCAACTTTGTGCGGAAAGCAAAAGAAAGCCAGGTTACAAAATACGACATAATTTTTAAATTAGAAGAAACCTCCGGGGGAATGTGTTTCCTGAATAAAATGAAACTAAAATTTGGGAAAGATTATATAAAGAAAATAGTGGATAGAATCAGAACAGCATACAGGAAAAAGCAAAACATGAAAAGGAAACGTGACATATACTGAACATTATTTTATTTTTTGGATTCAGAATTCCTGAAGTTTTTTTTTAGTAGATGTCTTTAAAAAGTTTTTTTCTCATAGATACTTAATTGACTTACAATGAAAGTTATTTTCTTTTTTTTTTTCTGAGTTACTGCAAATCTTTTCACAAAAAAATCTTAACTATATTCTTAAGATAAAATCTTACGAGTTTCGTAAGAGAAATCTTAAGTCATTTTCACTAAAGCAATCGTAAGATTTATTTTACACTTAAGAGAATTCGTAAGATATAATCTTAAGTTAACCTCTTACGTTTAACATTATGCATAGCAACATAGTTTCACTTTCAATACACCTGCGCAAACACCATTTCCGGCAAGCCGCCATTTGTGATTACACGGAACAAGCACCTGCTATAAGATGCAATTTGAAGTATTTCTAATGTATGGCATGCTTTGAAAGGTATGTTATTTCGTGTTAAAACACACATGTAATGAATTACTTATGTCTTATCTCCGGTAACTAAATGTAATACTGTAAATTATAACTGAAGATGGTCTGCGAGTTTCATTGAGAATTTATGAATGAATGGATATATACATGTAATCACGTCTGCTCGAGATTTTTCTTGGTCGTCTCTTTATATCGTTTGTGCACCTTTGTAGTTTATAAAATGTAGGTGCCATTTGATATATAAGGATAGATCTTAATAATCAACTAAGAAAGCCGGTTGAAAGTTCGTCTGCTGCATGTGTATTGTAACATATACATCAACAAAAGACAGCATTGATTGACAACAAACTTGAAAGTACATTTTGTAATGGAGCAACATTCCAAAAGGAAACCAAATTGGACGGTGGCAGAGCTGGATGCTCTTTCCAAAGGGGTGGCAGAAAACATTAACATGCTGAAAGGGAAATTTCTCCATCAGTTACCAATGACTCTAAAAACAGATGTTGGGCAAACATATAAACCCAGAGGTAAGTACACTAACCCTTTGACTTGGAGAATGAACATCAGGATTAATGCCGTATGCATTAGGGTCCCTGTAAATTGAGAAAAGAAATGAAACATGGCGAAACGAAACAATCATGTTAATTGAGAAACGAAACACAACGAAACGGAATAAAATCTGTATTTTGAGGAACAAATTTTTTTCAATTTTCGTCTATAAAAATACTGAATGCCTAGCTTTGACAGTTGATGTTCTTATATATTTTGTAAATCAAATAATTGAATGTAATGTTTTTAATATTCCAAAGGGTTACTTCTTTCAAAAATTATTTAGAACCCATCAAAGAATATAATATTGCAGGGTGAATTCCGAGGTTTTCAGTTGCCTTTATCTCCGTCGCCAATAATAAATCAAAGAGTCATTTAAGGGAGGGCATAATCCTTGATGTTTAATCCCTTTGTTTTTTCAACTGGAACAGAAGAGCGGTTGACATGACCAGATACTTAGGGAGTAACCATTTAACTTCAAAAGGGGGGTATGGTTTTTGTTTGAGTCAGAAATTTTTATACGACCGCAAAATTTTTGCGGTCGTATATTGGTATGACGTTGGCGTCGTCGTCGTAACTTTAGTATAAGTTAATAGAAATCTATGAAATTTAAACACAAGGTTTATGACCACAAAAGGAAGGTTGGGATTGATTTTGGGAGTTTTGGTCCCAACAGTTTAAGAATAAGGGGGCCACAAAAGGGCCCAATAAGCATTTTTCTTGGTTTCGCACAATAACTCTAGTATAAGTAAATAGAAATCTATGAAATTTTAACACAAGGTTTATGACCACAAAAGGAAGGTTGGGATTGACTTTGGGAGTTTTGGTCCCAACAGTTTAGGAATTAGGGGCTAAAAAGGGCCCAAATAAGCATTTTCTTGGTTTTGCACAATAACTTTAGTATAAGTAAATAGAAATCTATGAAATTTAAACACAAGGTTTATGACCACAAAGGAAGGTTGGGATTGATTTTGGGAGTTTTGGTCCAAACAGTTTAGGAATTAGGGGCCAAAAGGGTCCAAAATTAAACTTTGTTTGATTTCATCAAAAATTGAACTATTGGGGTTCTTTGATATGCCGAATCTAACCGTGTATTTAGATTCTTAATTTTTGGTCCCGTTTTCAAATTGGTCTACATTAAGGTTCAAGGGTCCAAAATTAAACTTGATTTTAGCAAAAATTGAATTCTTGGGGTTCTTTGATATGCTGAATCTAAACATGTACTTAGTTTTTTTATTATGAGCCCAGTTTTCAAGTTGGTCCAAATCGGGGTCCAAAATTAAACTTTGTTTGATTTCAACAAAAATTGAATATATGGGGTTCTTCGATATGCTGAATCTAACCATGTATGTAAAAAAAAATGGGTTGCACAGTATTGCGCAATAGCACAGTATTGTGCAATATCACAGTATTGCGAAATAGCAAGAAATCTTCTATTGCACAATAGCACAGTATTGTGCAATAGCAAGAAATCTTCTATTGCACAATAGCACAGTATTGCGCAATAGCAAGAAATCTTCAACTGCACAGTATTGCGCAATAGCAAGAAATCTTCAATTGCACAGTATTGCGCAATAGCAAATAATCTTCAATTGCACAGGATTGCGCAATAGCAACAAATCTTCAATTGAAAACAAATACAAATGTTTTAACTAATTTCGATGGGATTAATTAAGTCTTTAATTTTTGGGGTTCTAACCTTGTATATTTTTTTTGGATATTGGGCCCCATTTTTAAATTGGTCTACATTGAGGTCAAAAGGGTCCAAAATTAAACTTTGTTTGATTTCATCAAAAACTGAATTATTGCGGCTGTATGATTTGCTGAATCTTATTGTGCATTTAGATTTTTATTTTGGGCCCTGTTTTCAAATAAGTTCATATTAAGGTTTGAAGGGTCCAAAATTAAACTTTGTTTGATTTCAACTAAAATTAAATTATTGGTGTTTTTTTATATGCTGAATCTAACCATGTTGTTAGATTTTGGATTTCAGACCATTCTAGGTAAATTAAATGTCCCATTTCAAATTTTTAAGATCTTTGACCACATTTATTTTGTGTCAGAAACCTATATTATGTTAAAAATTTAATCACAATCCAAATTCAGACAGTATCAAGCTTGAATATTGTGTCCAAACTTGCCCCAACTGTTCAGGGTTCGACCTCTGCGGTCGTATCAGTCTGCTCTCAGCGAAGCATTTTATTGGATTTAGAAATATTAATTGTATGTCTCTATTAAGGCCTGAGATGTGGTATGACGTGATTGCCAATGAGACAACTATTCACTAGAGTCCAAGTGAATGTAAGCAAATAGAAATATGACAGACAGCAACCAACTATAACCACTGAAGCTGTCCTGACTTCGGAAAGACACATTAAGATATGGCGGGGTTAAAAATATTTTCCTTAACATGGGACGGTGCTGTAACAGCACAACATTAAACAAAATGCAAAAATATGCCAACTAACCGTCTTTACAGCAATGAACAAATCAGTTTGCAAATGCCATACCACGGTTTTGTGATGTAAAATATGTTTGACCAGGACATATCAGTGAGATCACAACGGATGAATTGACATTGAAAATTTGACTCGAAGTCATCTTCAGATTTGATAGTGAATGAAAAAAAACACTTGTTTCTACCATGCAAAATAGGCAAATACAACTTCATGAAAGTGCTAATAAGTGTTGTACGTAGTAACGAAAACGACCTCATAAATACTCTGAGCGTCGTCACTCATTCATTACGATCTCTTATATTCGGAGAAAGACTAAAAACTAACAATGTCCAGGATATTATACTGAGTCTACATGGATCTACAATCTGTCGATACCTCAAAATTATCATTCTGCATATGGGATATACATTTCCCAACTTATTCGGTATTCAAGAGCTTGCAGCTCCTACTCAGACTTTGTAAAACGTCACCAATGTCTGAGCAGAAATTTGATGAACCAGGGGTATGTCAAAGAACGTCTCGTCCTTTTTCTAAAAAAGTTCATCGGAAGGTACCAAGAACTTGTTGATAAATATTCCGTATCAACTTCACAAATAATACACGATGGTCTTGAAGTATAGATTTTGCGCACTGACGTTGTTTATCATCTTAATAACGTGTTATAGTATTCTTTTATTTATCTTTATTAATATTACTTTTACTGTTAAGTCTGTTTTTTGAGATATCCATTTGACGTGACTCTTTGCTTATGTATCCCGTCATACTTTGAACGACAAAATTATTTTATCTATTAATATTACTTTTACTGTTGAGTCTGTTTTTAGTGATATACATTTGACGTGACTCTGTACTTATGTATATCGTCATACTTTGTATTTTATTGTATTTATTAATATTACTTTTACTGTTAAGTCTGTTTTTTGTTATATCCATTTTACGTGACTCTGTATTTATGTATCCCGTAATACTTTGAACGACAAAATTATTTTATGTCTACCTGTGCGAATTTCAAACGCGCGATTTTACGCCAGTACTTAAAACCTTCCATCCTTTATGGTTGATTTTACATAGATAAATAAAATCGTAAAATATAAGCAAAATTTGATGTATGCCTTTTTGTGCTTCTTCGTTACATTTGTTTGTTTTTATAGTGATTAAGATGATAACACAATGTTGACTGCTGTACCCTATTTTGACATTTTACCTATTGTGTCTGTTTGTTTTGTTCACGCGTCGTTGTCAATATAATGGAATTTGATGCGACTGTCATACAAGTGAGAGGTTTAGCTAGCTATAAAACCAGGTTCAATCCACCATTTTCTACATAAGAAAATGCCTGTACCAAGTCAGGAATATGACAGTTGTTATCCATTCGTTTGATGTGTTTTTTTTTTGGTTTTTTTTTTGCCATTTGATTGGGGACTTTCCTTTTTGAATTTTCCTCGGAGTTCAGTATTTTTGTGATTTTACTTTTCAATACACATTCAACATCCAATGGATTTATTTTAAAGATGTCATAAACAGCAGAGAAAATCACGACCTTGTGCAATGCAACGATACAGGTCGTGTAAAGATGTCATAAACAGCAGAGGAAAACATGACCATGTGCAATGCAACGATACAGGTCCTATATCGTGGCATTGCACAAGGACATGTTTTTCTCTGCTGTTTGTGACATCTTTACACTAATTCCATTGGATGTTGAATGTGTACCGACTGATAATTTAGTCTTAGATGCATGATTTTGTTTTATTAGTTGTAAGTGGCTTTGAACTAGCTGTCAGTAACTGCGAGTACTCTCAGATCTGTACCCCCCCAAGGGTGACTGGGGATTAGAAGTATGGTCACCATTGGTCTTCCTCCGACCGGCAGTAAAACCCTTGCTAAAGTGGGGCGTCCGTTTGGCTGTGCGGGATGTACAAATTTGCAGCCACGTCCGGTCAGAATGGGGACGTTAAATCCGATGCCTCGTGTAAAGAGAGTGCCACGCTCCTTGCACGTTAAGAACCCTTGCAACAACTCTTTGAGGGGTCCGTAGGTGACCTGTTGCAAGGCTAAATTTCTGTCCCTATCCAATATACCCTCATCTCCCGTGGCAGTCTAAATTTCTCCGACCTTAATCCCGGACGCCCCTATTACAGATCCTACCTATTGTATTTATTGTTAATTTGTTCTCGTCCTGAATATGCATGAAATATTTGCCACTGGACGTTAAGCAACCAACAATCAATCAATCTCAGATCTGTACTTGGTGTCTTTGTGTTGTTGGGATGTACAAGTACCCGGCCACGTCCATTCTATGTTTTTATACGACCGCAAAAAATTTTGTGGTCATATATTGGTATCACGTCGTCGTCGTCCGAAGACATTTGGTTTCCGGACAATAACTTTAGTATGAGTAAATAGAAATCTATGAAATTAAAACACAAGGTTTATAACCACAAAAGGAAGGTTGGGATTGATTTTGGGGGTTATGGTCTTAACAGTTTAGGAATTAGGGGCCAAAAATAGCCCAAATAAGCATTTGTTCTAGTTTCCAGACAATAATTTGTGGAACGGTGTATGATTCTCTCTGAAATTATACCACAAGTTTCCATACCATAAAGGGATGGTTAGAATTGACTTCTGGGGGTTATGGCTCAAACCGTTTAGGAATTAGGGGCAAAAAAGGGGAAAAATAAGGGTTTCCTGGTAAATGGATAATTTAAAAGCAGTGTAAGGGAAATAATCCAAACACATTTAAAGTACAATGTTGTGTATGTTTGGATTACCTCCTTACACTGCTTTTAAATTATGTATAAAGAAATGTTGTATGGTCTTGATGTGATTAGCTGTCAATTTATATTTAGAATTTGCTATGAATTAATTTTAGCCATGATTATGTATGTCATTTTCTATTTTAAGACTTTTATGATGTATTTAAATGGGTAATTATGGATGCAAATTCCATTGGAAATTTGAATTCAGATTATGATCATATCTTGAGGAAATTTTTTATATTTTGGAAAAAAGGGGGATGAAAAAAGGGGGTTCAATTCGCAACATCATAGTGTATTGCACAATAGCAAAAAAAAAATGAATATAAATTCAAATCATATAACCAATTCTAAGTTCTTTGACTACAGTTATTCTGTGTCAGAAACCTATTATGTGTCAAATATTTAATTACAATCCAAATTCAGACCTGTATCAAGCGCGAATATTGTTTCCATTTTTGCCCAAACTGTTCAGGGTAGGACCTCTGCGGTCGTATCCAGCTGCGCTCGACGAAGCAATTTATTGTTATATGTATTTCTATTTGTATCCATCTGATGAGTTAAGCCTTTTTAACTGATTCTTATAGTTCGTTCTTATGTTGTACTGTTACACCACTGTCCCAGGTTAGGGGTAGGTTGGGGATCCCGCTAATATGTTTAACCCACCACCTTCTGTATGCATGTGTCTGTTCCTAGTCAGGAGCCTGTCATTCAGAGGTTGTCGTTTGTTGCTGTGTTACATTTTTGTTTTTGGTTCATTTTTTGTACAGTAATAAGACCGTTAGTTTTCCCGTTAGCTGACTATGTGGAAAGGGCTTTGCTCATTGTTGAAGGCCATACGATTATCCATAGTTGTTAATTTCTATGTCAATAAGTCTCTCGTGAAGAGTTGTCTCATTGGCAATCACATCACATCTTTTTTATATGTATAGAGACACATGTCAAAAAACGGACTCGGCGGCCAAGTGGTCCAAGTAGTTACTACTGTAATCACTAGCCAGTCAACACTGAGGTTGTGAGTTTCGAATCCCGCTCATGCGGGTGCACCCCACTCCAATCTTAATTGACTAGGAGTGTCCGTTTTCCTATCGAAGGTCGGTGGTTTTCTCCGGGCACTCCGGCTTCCTTCACCAATCAAAACTGGCCGCCACTAAAATTATAGCTCAAAAGCGGTACTTAAAAATGGCGTTAACAACACATAAATCAAATCAAACACATATCAAAACCTTTTTTTTTAGACAAATTGCTTCAAAATTGACTGATATGCAAAGATTTTGACAGAAAAGGGATGACGTTACTGAATGTAGAGTAACGTTATTTTTACTCCGAGGTATTGAAAAATTATGTAATTGGATCTGAATGGTGTTTGTTATTTTGTTGTCATTTCCCCTGTCCGGTTTCGTAAATTTCTTATCAATTTCACTGATTTAATTTTATTTCGACCTACATGTAACTGGGTGCACATTCAGCTTAGGGTTAAGTTGAAGATATGTTTTTTTCTAAGCTGAATGTGCACCCAAACTAGAGAAAGGTAATGCCACCCTACTTTCATGCAAGGATAAAGTGCTTTAGAAATTTGATATTAAGTACACTGTGATTTTCAAGAAGTTTGAATTGATTGATTTGAGGTTGCAAATTGTCCGGTGGCAAATATTTCAGGCATTACCAGGACGATACAATACAATTTGAATTAGTTATTTAATTTAATGCAGCCATCAAAAAAAGGTTACATGTATTTATAAAAACATTCCATCAGTTGTAAAAGTGATAAATAAAATAATACATATTTTTAATATAGTATTTACTCTGTATGATGTATACGTGTGAGCTGTGTGCGTAGTTGCGGACTATATGCATGTAAACAAAAGTGTCTCTCTAATTTATTATTTTTTGCGTTCGGAGCGCTTTTTTGGATTAAACTTCATCAAAGCACCGATTATTCATTTATTGTTGGCCACTGTTTTTTTAATGAATCGTGTGATTGTAAATTTCGAGAAATAATTTGTTTTGAAATACCGAATTGAAAGAAAAATATGTAACGGGATCTGAATGATCTAATTTTATTTCGGCCCATCGGGTGCACATTAAGTGTTGACATCCCAAAATGTCAAGCCTTTGTTAACTTTTGCCTCATTCTGATGTTGCTGTCCTGTGTAAACTACGCTTAGCGCTTATACGATTACAGTGTTGGCAATTTATTTTATACAAGCTTCCGGAACCATATTTTCTGTACAGTCCAATAATGTTCAGAAACTGGTTACACTTGGAACATAGAAAAAGTTGTGCGGCAAAATAACCAAGTTCAGAGACAATTATTCTTCTTTGTTAATTCCATTCCAACAAACCATTTTCTGTCTGAATTTCCACGGCTGCTTGTTCTATGCATTTTCGCTAAATTATATCTGTATAACTATTCTTTTCCAAATGAATTCTATTTTTCTATTTTGCAAGCAGCGTTTTTAGCAACCATTTTAAAACTAATGGGTTTCTTAACGAAATTGCACTAATAGTGGCACAACAATTCCCCGTATTTTCAAACATTATCCTGCGATTCTATAATTTGGATTTCTATTTTGAAAAAAAAAAAAAAATCATCGGGAAACGGCGTGCATCAGACTTACAAATTCATTGCAAACAGAAAGCTTAACATTTAGTGAAAAAATTATTGAGATTCTTGAAGCAGAAGAAACAACACTTCTATCTCGTGAAAGCACAAGACGGGGACGAGCCATAAAAACAAGACATTTGATCGATTTCTTTTAAAATGAGCTTCCTATACATTAGTTTTTCATGTTTTAGTGGGAGACAAGAGAAGAGGGGCGGGAGAAAGGTACCCCCCTGTCCGCCCCCGCATATATACAAAATAAATTTGCTTATTTTAGATCATTTCAACATTTACTAATACACAATTGGAGGAGGACACCGGCTCTGTCAGTCCCTGTGAGCCTTTAAGTGAAAGTGGTATTTATTATAATTCCATTTTTTGCATAATGTATGAATAAATACACAGTGTTGCCAACATAAGATTATACCTGATTACATATACATGAACCAGTCACATTCAGATCGAAAAACTAGGTCATGACTAACTGCTGGTAAAATTTTATAAATATTTCATATTAAAAGTTTATAAAAAAGTAATAAATTATCATTTTGCAGATACAATATAGTAACTGGTTTAACACTTTTTATCCTGCAATCAACTAAATATATACAAATAATTGTTTGCTTTAATTGTACAAATAAGGTCAAACAAAAAGTATGTGTGTTACTATACCCCTACCTACCCTAATTTTTTTGACCAGTTTTGATTTAGCACTGTTAAAATCACAATGTTGATCCTATAGACTCAATGTAAAAAAATATTAAAATTTTTTTTAATATGTAACAGTAAACACACTTTCTTTCTTGTTTGGCCTTAAGGCTACTGTTACCCGCTCCCATATTGAGGAAGTAGTAACTTGGATATTTCTTTATGGGTAACAGCTCATTTTGGGGGGGGGCTCACGATCCGCATTTCAACTATGCCGATTTCTTTGAAATATCAGAGGCAATCATTTGGATTTAAACAACTAACGCTCTCATATCAGGTGTAAATTGCATGATAAAAACAATAAATGTACATTGACAAGCAAGCCTTGCTTTTCGTCTTGTTTCTATAACTTGTACAAATAAATTTCACATTTTCAGACAACGTACATATATATTGTACATTTTTGTATTTCTGTCCCAATTGAAATCAATGTGGAATTGTCTATCCTTTGCTAAATTATAAGTCGTAGCAGTATATGGATTTCAGTTATTGTACTAAATACATGAAATAAGAAATAGGCAAATGTAGAAACTGTTTATATATAGTATACCAAATTGTAACAGTTTTCCCAAGGGTGACTGGGGAATAGAAATATGGTCACCATTGGTCTTCCTCCGACCGGCGGTAAAACCCTCGTCAAAGTGGGGCGTCCATTTGGCTGTGCGGGATGTACAAATTTGCAGCCACGTCCGGTCAGAATGGGGACGTTAAATCCGATGCCTCGTGTAAAGAGAGTGCCACGCTCTTTGTACGTTAAGAACCCTTGCAACAACTCTTTGAGGGGTCCGTAGGTGACCTGTTGCAAGGCTAAATTTCTGTCCCTATCCAATATACCCTCATTTCCCGTGGCAGTCTAAATTTTCCAACCTCAATCCCAGACGCCTCTATTACAGAACCTACCTATTGTATTTATTGTTAATTTGTTCTCGTCCTGAATATACATGAAATATTTGCCACTGAACGTTAAGCAACCATCAATCAATCAATTGTAACAGTTTCTTACTCCATTCAACTTTTTCAGTTATCAGTTTGAACATAGAACATGTAGAAAGTGAAGGACTATCAGAAATAACAGTGGCTGAAGATAATGTAGAAACAACAGACTGTGCAGAAGGTATTTTAATTAATCCTGTAATTAACAGTCTATTGTACAAGAAAAATTCTGCTGTATTTGTATAGTTTGTAAATTATATATTATATGCAAATTATACATTCAGCCTTGCTGACACAGTTTTTTGCAAGTTATACACTGCCCACACTATGCATTTAAATATCTTTTTGGAAAGTTTTAAGTTTTATTATTACCAAGGGTATATAAATATTTGTGACATTAACAATAAATTTCCCTAAAACCTACACCTATGCAAGTTGTGGCAATTGCTTTATAATGTATACTCCATTCATCCTTTTCACAATTAGAATTACAAAAAATGAATCAATACCCAGTCACTTAAAATATTTCCTCAGCATACTTTGTAACATTACAGAACAAGTGGAACAAATTCATACTTTCCATAAGAGGTGACAAAAGATTGGTGGTTAGTACATTTCTGTCAAATGAATCAAGACTAAACAAAAACAATATTGTCAATATTGACATGTATCACAAATTATTTAAATATTTAAGTCACAATTCTTGTATAGTAATGTATTATAAACATAGAAGGGAATAAACATAAAAAAAGGTAAATTTAATGTATCTTTCTTATCTAAATGAATGAGAAATGACAATTTCCAACCGGGGAATGCTCAAAAGCATTTAGTGAGCCGAAAGAGAAACCAAGTAAAAAAAGAGGTGAGTATTGTAAACATCTAGATCTAGGTAGTGGTCATGTGAATTACTGAAATAAAGTGATTATAAAATCACTTATTTCAGTAGCAAATTCGAAATTTTGTCACAAATTGTGATTTTGTAGTTTAACCAAAATTTCAAACATATAGGTTTAGATTATATCTTATAAGTAGTAAAATTGGAAAAATGAACCTTTTTTCTTAAATAGCAAGGTTTATGCTTTTGATGCAATCATTTAGCTATAATTTCCATATTTGTTGAAAAAATGCTATAATGAAGGCTTTACATAATGAACTGATACTTTCTGAACTTACTTTTCCCAGCAATGCGAGTAATTTTCATGTAATATTTAAGGTTTCATCATACAGATTATGTAATAAAATTGTGCTGTTCTCAATCAAAATTCAACTGTTCGGGGGTGTTGAAATTAGTGGTGGTAATTTAAATAATAGTACTTAAAGAAGTGATTCATTTACACAGAATAAGTTATTTGAAAAATCATTATTTTAACTCATATATTTCCAGCTTTTAACATGTATTGTTTAATCATGGAATTTCCTTCCTCATTTTAAAGTCTCCTTTCACTACATACATTGTCCTGGCTTAAACGTAGACCACAAAAAGGTCCCAAAATTGAACTGGTACTCTAATTGTATTAACATTACCTTGGTCATGTTCACCAAAGACTGATCCAAGATTATTAAAGATTTCCTTTCTACAAGAACACAATAGTACAAGATAATAAAAGATATTTATAGGTTATTGTAGCATGCAGTATTTGAAAGCGGTTTTGGATATAGAATGAAAATTATTTAAGTAATGACTGTAATATTTTTCTGTCTGAAGAAATAACATCAAAATGTGGTGCACACTGAATAACTCGTGTAGCGGGTTATTTAAAATCATTCTTATGTGATTTGCATATTAGGAAATACATTGATATGATTGGACGAGAGTACTTCCGATAGTTGATCTTGACGTTGTTTATTTGTCGATAGACGACGTTGACCGAACTTCTTTTCCGGACGAATTTCGTAACCAATGTAAACAAGATGGTCGCGATAATAAAACCGACGTTAACAAAATTTATTTTCACTGCACGTTAATCGTTAAATTAAATAATAAACACAAAAACATTTGTTTGAATGATAATAAGAGTTTTTGTAGTTTATTTTTTATCACATAGCAAATTTCATGGAGTACTTATTTTTGCGTTAACCAACAAATATATTCATGCGCAAGGCCTATTTAATGACATAAATACGTGTGATAGTGGTAACGAGTGTGGACAAATATTCCTTATCTCCAATTTCAAAGAATTATAAGGATTAAACGCCTTTTTAAAGGAATTTATTGGTGTATAAACTCGACCAATTCACTAACAAACAAATAAAAGTCAAGTCCAAAGGAATTTATTGGTGTATAAACTCGACCAATTCACTCACAAACAAATAAAAGTCAAGTCCTTGTACTTTTATTTGTTTGCGAGTGAATTGGTCGAGTTTATACACCAATAAATTCCTTTAAAAAGTCTTGGACTTTTATTTGTTTGTGAGTGAATTGGTCGAGTTTATACACCAATAAATTCCTTTAAAAAGTCGTTTAATCCTATAGTGTGCACCACATTTTTTGGGTTATTTCGTATAGACAGAAAAAATATTAAGTCATTCTTTATAATTTAATTATAAAAAGGAGTAAATCATGATAAAAAAGTTGATGACGTCACGGTCACATGACAAAATTATGTCTATGAGCTGATAGACAAAACACTTTCAGCCAATCAGAAGACGTGTCACATCCAAAATTAAATTATTAAGGAATCAATATTGTATATTCATGAATTTACTCTTCCCATGGGACTTCTTTTTTATTACTGCAGTACATGTAGAATGTTTTTGGATAAATAGGTAACAGTAATTCACAAGCTGAAGACCATTACTTCATGTTGGAGGAAATGAAAATGCAGAAAGTTGAACTATACAGGATGAAGAAAATAAAAATAATGGAGGAAATGCTTGTTTTTAAGAAAAGATCCACTAAGGCATTAGAGGAAATAAGAGATAGTTTAAAGGCAGACCAAGGACCACTATGTTTATCTCCAATCATTAAAATTCATGAAATGTAAAATCTTTGAATCAGTTGTGCTCTAATTCGATTTCCTTCGTTAGGTTGGTCTTGTTGTAGTATATGTTGATGGTGCTGTATCTGCAGTTGGTTTTCTCCATCTGGTACTGGTATTCCTTCTTTTAATGCCTTGTTATTTAATCGGAAACAGGCTCCAATCATCTTACACGATTTTGGGGGATTAAATTGAAGGCTACCTCCAGTTTTATGAAGACATCTGCAATATACAATAAAATACTGATTTCTTTTTTCAACCAATCAATATATATATTTATATTTATGATTCATAAACCGTGCAGGACAAGGCAGAATATGATTAAGCACATCAATAAGAAAACAGTTATATAATGATATTAACAAATGGTTCAACAATAATATGCTCACTGAACTGTCCATATATGACAGCTTTAAACTGTCTGGTTCTGTGACAGAGCAGCCTTTAATATAAGTTCTTGTTGTATATATTTTTAGTATCCTTTTGATTGAATAGTGTGTTTTCATGTCATTCTGTATGTATACATCCTGGCTTTAAATGTTTTGTCCTTTACCTTTCCTGATAAAGGTAAATCCAGAAAAGGGCTTTCAACACAAATGTTCATGGTCTTTTGACCTCATTTGCATGGTTCAGTGACTCCTTTAAATAAAACTAGAGATCTTTTTATTATTTGTATTTCTCACTTATTATAAGTAGTAGGATAACTATATTTGGTATTTAGGTTCCTTGCAACGTCAACATGTCTATTTGACAGGGTTCACCTGACCTTGATCTCTTTTCATTGATCAGTGATCAAAGTTAAATTTGAGTGATTATGTCCGTTTATCAGATAATATAAGCACTAGGTCAACAATATTTGGTGTTTGGAATGAATTCAGTGTAGGATAAAACAGGCACGATATATCAGAATGTGCACTGTTGTTAAGTTAACTCAAATTATATATATATTTATAAAAAGACTTAATTTACCTGAAACGAGCCTTCAGTACACCAAAGGCCCTTTCAACAGTGTTTCTGGTTTGACAGTGAGCCTTGTTATACTATTTTTTCTCAGAATGTGAGTTTAACAGAGGGGTCATAAGCCATTTCTTCAAAGGATAGCCGGAGTCGCCTAGCAGCCACCCATTCATGTCTTCCATTATCTGTGGCATACTTGAATTGCTCAATATGAACGCATCATGAGTGGCTCCTGGCCATTTCACGACTATGTTTGTAAACCTGTAATAAGTTATGCTGAATATGACATTGCGATAATGAAATAACTACAATCAGAAAAGAAAGGATTAGTGAATGCAGATTTTCTTATAATTTTTATACGCCCGTCAAAATTTTGACGGGACGTATTATGGTATACAAATGTCGTCTGTCCGTCCGGCGTAAACATGTCGCACCGTAACTTGAGAACGACTTATCCAAATTTCATGAAACTTAACATAGTTGTTTCTTATGAAGGTCAAACGATCTGTATACAGATGGGTGCGGTCCTAACCTTGACAAAAGTTAACTTGGACCAGACTTGTTGACTGCTTTCTAAGTTAACTTGAGAATTTTAAGCAGACAAGCAAGTTAACTTTGTCGTTGGTGGACCAGACCTACGGTCTGCTGTAGACCTATCGACAGGTCTGCTCCAGACCAGACCTGTGGACAAGTCTGCTTTTGACCAGTCCTGAGGACAGGTCTGCCCCAGACCAGACCTGTGGACAGGTCTGCTCCTGACCAGACCTGTCATCAGGTCTGCTTCTGAACAGACTTGTGGACAAGTTGAGGACAGGTCTGCTTATGACATATTACCGTGTTTAAGACTTTTCATATCAGACCTGAGCTTTATAATAATATGTTAACAACATTCGCATTGTTTTCCTCAGAAGGCCTATATAGCAATTTTTTTTACTCGCTAGACTCTACTAGATATTATACATATCAACAAAATTATACATATCAACAAAATTCTTTTTTTTTTCATATATTCTTATATACATTAAACAATTGCTATACAATCACAGAGCTAGCATAAAAGAAATGAAATTTTGTTTTTTTTTTTAATTAGAAGGCGGATAGAAAGGTTATCCAACGCATCGGAACAATATTCTTATATCATGGGATATCAACATCATTGTCGACGTTGCTTCGTTCCCCATTTTTTACTGTCTCTTCTTAAATTTTACTTTATGCATTACATGCACTGATGCATGGATATTTCATTGTAATTCACCTTGTTTGCATTGGATTTACGATTCTGTTTTCCACAAAATTGTACAGTGTCCGGATACATAAGGCGTGGTATAACTATCAACAATCTCGTCAATTTTATCAGATTTGTGGAAAGATTTGTCTTTGCCGATTATAATTATGGGACGTCCCAAAAGTATACTCTTTGTGCACTTGAATGAAATAGTTGCCACTTGACGTATAGCTACAAACAAAATCAATCAATCGACATAATATATCAACAGTATACTATTCCCAGAAGAGAACCTAATATACTTTTTATTATAAAGTACAAATGAATTCAGACATGTCAGTGTTGGTACTTGGATGATGCAGTCAAATAGTTTTGTTTCACACACCATCCTGAACTACTATCTGTAGTGACTGTTCAATATTATGAATACAGAGATGAAATGCTGACACTCTAAATTACTGCGGAAAAGATTTTGCATTCATTGTTTTCCAATATTATTGCTTCCATTTGTGGTACGCCCAAGGGTGACTGGGGAATAGAAGTATGGTCACCATTGGTCTTCCTCCGACCGGCAGTAAAACCCTTGCTAAAGTGGGGCGTCCGTTTGGTTGTGCGGGATGTACAAATTTGCAGCCACGTCCGGTCAGAATGGGGACGTTAAATCCGATGCCTCGTGTAAAGAGAGTGCCACGCTCTTTGCACGTTAAGAACCCTGCAACAACTCTTTGAGGGTCCGTAGGTGACCTGTTGCAAGGCTAAATTTCTGTCCCTATCCAATATACCCTCATTTCCCGTGGCAGTCTAAATTTCTCCGCCCTATTACAGAACCTACCTATTGTATTTATTGTTAACTTGTTCTCGTCCTGAATATGCATGAAATATTTGCCACTGGACGTTAAGCAACCACAAATCAACCAATTTTACCTCCTATACATTTCTAGGAATATGATTGGTTAAAAGCGTCCGCGTGGAGACTGTATATTTCATAATAGGTTAGTAGGGAGGCGGGGCTTATTTTCATACACGCTTAGTAGTGGTGTTACGTCCCTTTATATTCCATATTAGGTTAGAAGGTAGGCGGGGCTTATTTCATACACGGTAAGTAGTGGTGTTACGTCCCTTTATAAAAACAAAACGGTACTGAGAAAAATCTAGAAGGTTTCAACAGACGAAGAAATTGGTGATTAAGATTGAAATAGATTAATAAAACACATTTAAACCTAACAAGTTGTAATTGTTGGCATCTGTTTTTGTAGAATCAATCGAATTAGTTTCTTAATGCTACCGGTATTGAAGACTTGCTCATTTTGATAGGTCACTAGTCTAAATTTCACACGTTAAGATAGTCGGTAAGATAAATTCGTTACATAGTGTGCTAGTGACCTAATACGGTATATATGGGGTCAGTAAATTCCATATGGGGATTCGCTCGAATCGAATCCCATATGACCTAATACAGTATATATGGGGTCAGTAAATTCTATATGGGGAATTTACTGACCCCATATATACCGTATTAGGTCACTAACACACTATGTAACTAATAATATTTTCTATAACATTACCAGTGATATTATTTATGAGTACCCCAATAACTAAAGTAGTCGCAAATTATTCATTTTGAATACCTGAGTTAAAATGTTAGTTGCAAAACTAAACTAACAATTAAGGAAGGTGTATAAAATTCTTCTTTGGTCCGTGACTGTATATCACAACTTGGTATATTTTATTATTACATTACCATTAAAAGTACATGTAATTCATGTAGCTACCAACTACAATAAGAGCTTTGGACCATTGCAAGTGTTATGTATAAACCTTGTAATATATAAAATAATATACCATTTATAACCTAATCAGCCACTCTGTAGCTGCTTGGTATTTTACTTGTGTTAAATCTTTGAATTATATGAGAAATTATTATGGTAGGACCATGCGACCAATGGATAACTACTTACAATAACCTGTCATTCTATACATATGAACTTTTCTTCCTCTTATTTTATAGACCATGGATAGACCAGTATGGAACCATCAATGCGAGGACTGTGGGAAAAATTTCCTATCACAGGTAAGTTGCATCCGACTCCGACAACATGAAACATCTAGACATGATTATCATCAGTTCTACCCAGGCGGCACACCAAGACATCCATTCAGTGTCATATAATCGGTGGAAATGACTTTTCCTTCAAGAGTCGCACTGTTAATACCCATCCGTTCACAAATACCAGTGTAAGGCAGTCTGAGGCAACCACTAAAAAATAACAGCACTTCTGGATGAACAGATGCCAGATTTTGCTGAGCTCCTAAATGAGCCAAGGACACCTTCACCGATGAAGAGGTTGAGGAATAAATGACCGCACCTGTACTGTCTCCATCACTTTTAATACCATCTGACATCCTCTTTAGCAAGTATTTAGAACCTGTATCTCCAGAACCATTCAAAGACCCAATGACATATTCCCCATCAGACCACCCATTTTTTCACAACCAGAAACTCCAACACCATCAGCCTGCACACCTACCAACTCTACAGTATCACCAGAACCTGCAACACATATCGACACACCCCTTGATTTGACAAAGACCATTACACCAGTATATGCAGTGTCAACAAATGAACGAAACTATTGATTTGTCCAAGAGTATGTCAACACTGTTACCACCACCAGTACCATCATCGTTACAATCAACTCTATTACCTGAAGCATATTTAGACCTTACCATAAATTTATACCTAACCATAGAACCAGCAGAAATTGATTACACCCGACCAACCAATAAATGGAATAAATTAAAAGAAATTGAGGTTGACCTTACCGACAAAAAACTAAGATGATTTATCTCTAGATCCAAGGCTGCTTTTGCTGGGGCACCATCTTCATACCTCAAACATCCCGTGGCTAAAACTCTTCAGGAACAGATTAATCTCTGTAGGAGAACCCGTGCCTCTTGTCACCAGAGAAGTTTAATACCAATTGGTACCAGCCGCATAATGAAGAAAAAAGAGGTTACCTCCCGGACGGGACAGTTCTGGAACTGAGGGACATATGGACTTTCAACACCACCGAGGAATACGTATAAATTAGAATACTAGTAAGTAGGATTGTGTAGGTCGCATTTCCCTATTATTTTTAGTTCAAGACGAACTCTTCCCGTAGTTTGGGGTAATGTTAAAAAATAATGGTAAGGGTTAAAGATGATAAGTATATTTATGTAAAGCCATGATTATTATTTTCTTATTATCCAGACTGCATTTTCTCTTTTCACTTTGCTCGCGGCCGTTAAAGTCTGAATAATTGATTGATTGTTGGTTGCTTAACGTCCAGTGGCAAATATTTCATGCATATTCAGGACGAGAACAAATTAACAATAAATAATACAATAGGTAGGTTCTGTAATAGAGGCGTTGGGGATTGAGGTCGGAAAATGTTGACTGCCACGGGAAATCAGGGTATAGTGGATGGGGACAGAAATTTAGCCTTGCAACAGGCCACCTACGGACCCCTCAAAGAGTTGTTGCATTGGTTCTTAACGTGTAGAAACCGTGGCACTCTCTCTACACGAGTCATTAGATTTAAGGTCCCCATTCTGACCGGATGTGGCTGCGTACTTGATACATCTCGCACAGCCAAACGGACGCCCCACTTTAGCAAGGGTTTTACTGCCGGTCTGAAGAAGTGACGATATTTCTATTCCCCCGTCACCCTTGGGGTATTTATCATTTAAATATCTTCCAAGAGAAATCTATCAGTTATTGATTACTTTACCTGAATAAAATAGAAGATCTGCTTAGTTGATGAAAATGCATGTATTTACTCACAAAACTGTACGTGATGTTGTATTTATTAAATATAAATAATATATTTTCAAACTCTACAATGCAATCATTTTAAAGTTCATTTCTGACAAGTTTCTCAAATAAAGTTCATATTGTATTCTATAACTTAACCATAAAAAGGTACTGAAAGAGAAATTTTGGCCAGAAATCACATTTTAATGATTAAATCAATGTTATATTTATTATAAGTATAAATTTCTAATTCAAGTTCATAGGCGGAAATCTAGATAGCATATCTTCCATGAGTATAAACATTATATGTAAGACATGTACTTTTATTAGATTTACATGAACATGTTGAATTTCTCCAAATGATTGATTGTTGTTTGCTTAACGCCGCATTAGCACAGAAAGGCTATATCGCGGCGAAAGATAATTCGAATATTATAACAATTTAAGGTATATTTTTAAAATCAGACAAAAGGTCTTTCAATAAACTAAAATTCTAGACTACAGCAAATTGATTATTTACAAATAAAAATCAACACTAAGATACGTGATAAAAATTAAAATCGTTTTAAATATAACAACATTTTTGTTTTATATTTTATAATATATTCCAATTTCTTTTAAGAATGAAACAATATTTGTAAATGGAACATTATTAATTAAATAAATCATACATATTAATAACATTGAAATGCGTCTTACGAATATCAGCAGAGTCAATACAATTAATTAAAACATGTTTAATAGTATACTTGCAGTTGCAAGGTACACATTGTGGTTCATCTTCATTTTTTAAAAGATACTCGTGTGTCACTCTAGAATGACCAATTCGGCATCTAGAAATAACACACTGATCTTTTCTGCACATAAAATTATTAAAACGTTTACCTAAATTAGGTTTAATTTCATGTAATTTGTTACCATCTCTCTTACTTTATTCATTTTCAAAATATTAAAACATATTCTCTTATAAATTTTAATATTATATTTAAAATCAGTATATGATATATTACAGTTAGAAAAGTGTCACCCATGGCATTCTTTGCCTCAAGGTCTACAGCTGTGTTTCCATGGATTCCAACATGACTCGGCACCCGTAGAAATATTATTTCTTTAAGAAGAATTTTAAATTCCTCATTACATATAAAATTTTGAGAAGTGTTGGGTTTTAATTTTAGTATTTTGTATGGCTTGTAAGCATGATAGTGATTCAGAACATATAAAATTTGGATTTATCTGACAAAAATATAGATTATTTATGTTAATTATAATACTATTTTGACAGCATGCCTCCTCTTTAAAATTATCAATTCAAATATTATGATTATATATAAAATTATAAGTTAAGCCATCAATCACACACAGTTCATATATTGACATTATAATTGTTTCTCTCATTATACATTTCACTTATATAGTTTAAAATGATAAGTAAAATATCACGGTCTTCGCAGGAAAATATAAAATCAAATTTGTTTTCTTCACTCATTGAATTAAAACTGGGGACAACACTAGAAATTTCATTAAACATTTTGATCCTTGTTTTATTAATTTCTGAACATTTTGTGATAAAACGGAATTCATCTTCCACCTCTTTATGGCATAAAGGACATATTCTATTTTTTGAAGCTGTTTTGTTGTATCTACCGCGTTCAACAGCCAGCATATTATTACTTATTCTTATTTTGGCATAATTTTTTGTAACATTTTTATCTAAATTCAATAAAAGGTACTTTTCTAGATTATAATTAACTTTAAATTTTCTGTAGGTTCTTAGTTTGTTTACATTTATTGAATTATCACCATTAAAGAGACAATTTTTCCAAAATATAATGTAATTTTCAATGAGCTTCTTCACGACGGCTAAAAGTAATCGTTTTTTTTAGAAAAGGTACATTGATTTTCCCAAACATGTGTGAAATTCAATTTTGATAGTAGCATTTTAATTTTCGAAGGAAATCCATCATTTAACTGCTTGTTAACTTTATAAACATTATATAATAAAGACTCATTTTCATTTGAATTTAAAATATGAAACCAAAATCCTACAGAAGACTCAAGGAAGTTCGCTGCTCAGTTTAGAAAAAAAAAAGCTTTCCATAACACTAGTATATATTAATAGAGTATTAATTGAGGAATAAAAAAAGCAAAAAAAATATAGGGGTCAATGTGCTTGTTTTCGAGATAGCCGTTGGAATTTTGGCGGGAAATGTTCTCTCTTGACTTTTCAAAGCTTTATCATTGACCAGTTCAAGTTCTCAAAAACTATTAAAATATAAATAAAATAAGACTTTTACAAATGACTTATAATTATACATGTAAAAGATTTATAAAAAGAAATATGGGGGTCCATGGGCAAAATTTTTTAAAGCAATCAAATGGATAAAACCAGAGGATTTCGAAAATGTGACAAACATTCCAAAACAATAATTAATTAATTAATTAATTGTTGTTTGCTTTACGCCGCATTAGCACAGAAAGGCTATATCGCGCGAGAGCTAATCGAATATTATAACAGTTTAAGGTATATTTTTAAAATCAGACAAAAGGTCTTTCAATAAACTAAAATTCTAGACTAAAGCAAATTGATTATTTACAAATAAAAATCAACACTAAGATAATGTGATAAAAATTAAAATCGTTTTGAATATAACAACATTTTTATATTTTATAATATATTCCAATTTCTTTTAAGAATGAAACAATATTTGTAAATGGAACATTATTAAATAAATCATACATACTATTGACATTGAAATACTTCTTACGAATATCAGTAAAGTCTATACAATTAATTAAAACATGTTTAATAGTATACTTGCAGTTGCAAGGTACACATTGTGGTTCTTCTTCATTTTTAAAATATACTCGTGTGTCACTTTAGTATGACCAGTTCGGCATCTAGAAATAACACACTGATCTTTTCTGCACATTAAATTATTAAAGGTTTACCTAAATTAGGTTTAATTTCATGTAATTTGTTACTATCTCTCTTACTCCATTCATTTTCAAAATATTAAAACATATTCTCTAATATTAGATTTAAAATCGGTATATGGTATATTACAGTTAGATAAGGTGTCACCCATGGCATTCTCTGCCTCAAGGTCTACAGCTGTGTTTCCATGGATTCCAACATGACTCGGCACCCATAGAAATATTATTTCTTTAAGAAGAATTTTTAAATTCCTCATTACATATAAAATTTTGAGAATTGTTGGGTTTTTAATTTTAGTATTTTGTATAGCTTGTAAGCATTCCAAAACATGACAAGCAAACATCCTTAAGGGCCTGTATACCAATAGGGTACATTCCCAATTCAGCTAATACAGCTGTATTTACTGCCTTTGAATGGACATTAAGAAGACCTTACTGATTCCATTGATAAGTATTGAGATTCAAGAGTTTTGTTGTTCTTCACAATATTTAGCGACCATATCTCACTACAATACAAAATATTGGGCTAACACAAGAATTAAAAAGTTTCATATGGGAAAAAACATCTATCTTATCTGAGTAAAGTATTTTTTTAATACAAAACAATGCCTTGGAAGCTTTTTTACACAGTAGATTTACAGCATTAGTGAAAATTCCTGATGGCTTGAATAGTATACCTAAATATTTATATTATGTGCAGCATTCAATTACTTCATTATTTAATACAAACTTGTCTTTAGTAAGTTTTTTACCACTTTTATTAAATATCATTGTTTTTGTCTTGTCAAGATTGACAGTCAAGTTACATTACAATAAGTGTTTAACTTGTTTAGACAAATTTGTAAACCTTCTGATATTAATACTATTAATATTATACCACTGTCCCAGGTTAGGGGGAGGGTTGGGATCCCGCTAATATGTTTAACCCCGCCACATTATTTATGTATGTGCCTGTCCCAAGTCAGGAGCCTGTGGTTGTCGTTTGTTTATGTGTTACATACTTGTTTTTCGTTCATTTTATTTTATATAAATAAGGCCGTTAGTTTTCTCGTTTGAATTGTTTTACATTGTCATATCGGGGCCTTTTATAGCTGACTATGCGGTATAGGCTTTGCTCATTGTTGAAGGCCGTACGGTGACCTATAGTTATTAATGTCTGTCATTTTGGTCTCTTGTGGACAGTTGTCTCATTGGCAATCATACCACATCTTCTTTTTAATAAGTCATCAGCATGTAAAAGACTAGACAATTTTATGTCATGTAATGTTACAGGATCACGTGTTTTATCAAACATTGAGGTTAAATCTCAAGTGCCATTGTCCTGATGAGTCTTACTTGTAGGGTTGGAACCTTTGCGTTCTCAAGAAGAGTTTCAGAGGATGAAAAGTAGTCGTCATATACAAATCTTAATGCTCTCTCTTGTATTTTTTCGAGTTTTTTTGAAAAATTTCTCTGTACAAAAATGCAAATCCAAAGGGCAAAAATTAAAATTATACAAAATGAAAGTATGAAAAATTGTAAGTTTATTTAATCTGTGTAAAAAGGATCCAATTCTTTTGAGAACATTCAGCTGTTGTGGTGCCTTTCTACACAAGTTACTTATATGTGCATCAAATTTTAGTTGGTAATCAATATCAATTCCAAGTAACTTCACGGTTTCTTCACATGATAAAATATGTTGCTGAATTTGTATAGATGGATTTTTAGCAAAGGTTATTTTCCCTACAGCAATAACTTATCATGATTTGCCTGCATCTTATTTCCTTTAAACCTTTTAACGCCCTTCTGCGACGATGTAAGGCGTCAAAGAAAGAAACAAATATATTAGCCCTTCAAGACGTCATAATTATTTGAACTAGTAGATATAAAAAAAGAAGATGTGGTATGATTGCCAATGAGACAACCCAAGTCAAGTCATTGAAACCCTACGTAGATTTGCTGGTTAGTGAACTACTTTTTTTATGGAATTTTCTACATACAATGGCTACCGCAGAGCACCAGTAAAAGTGAAAGTTACCCTTTTGATTGATTGATTGATTGTTGGTTGCTTAACGTCCAGTGGCAAATATTTCATGCATATTCAGGACGAGAACAAGTTCACAATAAATACAATAGGTAGGTCTTGTCATAATAGAGGCCATTTGGGATGATGGTCGGGGAAATTTGGTCTGCCACTAGAAAATGAGAGTATATTGGATAGGGACAGAAATTTTGCCTTGCAACAGGCCACCTACGGACCAAGACACCCTTTTGCAATTTTAATATGACATTCCTGCTTATTCAATATTGCTGCATATAAGTGGGCATAGTGGTTTAATATCGTGTGGTTATTGGAAGGAAACTGATATTTACTGCAAACATCTTAGTAAGGTCATTCATTTGTCAAATAGACAGTTTCTTCCCGAAAACCATCCTTTGAGTAGCAGTAACTGATTCTCAAATGGATCAGTGGAACTTAAAAAGCAGGCAGTCACATTCACCAATGACGAAGAACGTAATTTGAGACAAATATTTGACAATAAACCAAATAAAAATCAGCAAAATAATTTTCAGAAGACGACTGGACTGAAAGGAAAATACAGAATAATGAAGTTACCTTATCGTGACAGAAACAAGCAGATGTAACCAGAGGGAATGCATACCATAGCGGATATCATTAGTCATGTAATGGACCTGCTTGTGGGGAAATTTAACACCCAAAAAGTTCATCTTTGCGAAAAACACCACCAGCGATTTCCACAGACATGGCCACAAGAGACATCAGTAAAGCACGTTGCAATGAACGGAACTATCACAAAACAATTTGAGAAACATCTTCCTGAAATAATATGGATGAATTATGCTTCGTCTAGTAAGAGAAACGTTAACGAAGCCTTCTTCAGCTTAGTGAAAGAACATTCACTTTAACCGACGATTCAAAATATACCTATCCGTCGACGTTGTTTCCCACCTGGACCCCTTACGTGAAAGAGGTAGAAAACGCCTATGCTGTAACCATCGTTCAAGGAAGCGGTGATGAAGCTGTTATGTGAATGATGGTAATGATAATGCTTTTACTCTCTGTATAGCATCGACACAGCTTACAAGAGATGCAGATGTACATTGTTACACTGGGTTACACAACACAGACACATTCAAGGAGTTGTTTGACCATTTTAGCATAAAAGCATATGTTATGCAGTACTGGAAAGGTGCAAGACACACAGTAAAAGACGTCCCAATGAGATATTAATTTGAAGAGGACCCAAATATGTTTCTTAAACCAGGGCCTGGAAGAAAACTCAGATTAGAAGTTGATCTTTTATTGGTTATAATGAGATTGAGGTTAGATCTTCTTCTACATGATTTGGCATTTAGATTCGAAATTTCAGATTCCCTTGTGAAGTCAATCTCTCTCACTTGGGTACGTTTCAGACGGTTTGAACTCAAGTCATCTTAATATTTGGCCATCTAAAGATGTAATAAAGTAAAATTTACCCATTTGTTTTAAGACATTTTAACCTATGTAATGAAATTAATACCCTATCCGCAACAGTAGTACTTTAAATTCAGTATGTCATATAATAATTGCTAATATGTAAACAACATTCTTACGGTCTGAAAAGCCACAACGCCAGACTAAGGGTGATAATATTAGCTTGTAGAAACCATATAAATGCATCTCTCCATACCATAAGCGACAAATATATATTTTCTATTACCTGTGTGACGTACACAGAAATAATTGACACGTCTTGTACAGTGACTTCAGTGTCTTGCTTCTAGTTTCTTTACACGATGTACAAAAGAAAAAAATCTTCATTAATGACAATTTGGTCTGGTGTCCACGGGCTGTTATGTTTAAACAAAGGAAAACATACTTTGTAGGGCAATCATAGTTATATAATATAAAAAGGTATACCAATCTCCATTATAAATTCGTGATATCCCAGTATGCGATGTTTGACAAGATAGGCTGACTACTACACTTCGTTCATAGACAGCTGGTGAGATCTGATTAGTCGTCCAATCAAATGATGTGTATTATACTGCCCTTCACATTGTAAAAATGAATTTTTACTGACGCTAAATCTTACAGTTTAAGTTATTCTGTAAATAAGGTAGCTTCCAACTCTCTTGATACATTTCAGTTTGAAAAATGGGAAGGTCTTTTATATTTTTTACAAATGTGGACCAATTGCATATTTCGTTACCTTTAGTGTATTGACGTAACCAACATGAAGTGTTTTTGCTTCTATATGTATTCCTGACCATGCCTATGTCAATACACATCCAATGCGGTGGCTATGATTGGTTTCTCTCTCCAGCAAATTTATCTTAGTAAGGTACATTTTTAATCTCTGCCGACGAAGACAATGGTTTAGTTTTCAATTGCAGGTATGAATCTAATGGACGAAACCCGTAGCCCAACTTGAACTAATTCCTATCCTCTCTGTAAAGTGACGGCCTTGATGTTTTGTTTATTGATGATGTGTCTGACGATCAATGGAGCGAAATAATGAGAGTTAGTAATAATTCATGGATATTTCTGAAAATCGTCGAAATTAAAGTTTCTCAGTCTTCTTCCTATTCATTTCGTTGGCATTTGACTATTCTCTTTGATACATTTGATTTCTTTTGCGTATACATCTTTCTGTACTATACCGATTGCATGTTACAGCTGTTAAAACCGTTAGAACTAAAACAGAACCAAAAAACATACATATGAAGTCATGCACACATACAATTTTAGCTTTTAATTTCACTCCAACATAATGTCTTGTGTATTTAAAATACCGAATTCATGTCTGGCACAAATGAATCGTAATTGGTACATAATGTTTGCAGAACAAGAGTGTTAGTACATGTAGTTGCCTTCGGAAATCGTTCCTTCCAGGTGACTGATGGGCTAGAATCAAACCCCAATGGTGGTATTGTTTTTGATCCTGTCGTGAACATTAGTACAGTTTGAAAAGTTACATCAGTTTCCTCATCTGAAAAAGGCACAAGAAATTAAAATTATTTTCAATTCATTACTTCCAGAATGACGTATACATGTACTAACATACAATTTTAATATACCCTACACATTTTATCTAATTTGCTTTTGCTTATTTTGAAAGACACACAAGAAATTGCCATTCGTTAGTGATTTTTTTTTATCAATACCATTACTTATTAACACCTTTAATTGTATCGATGAAGATATACAGTCCTGAAGACTAGTACTTTATACTTTCAGAAAAATAAGCCATCTGCCCTGTTCATGTCAGCTACTGTTCTCTATCTTGATCGAGGTGCAAAGTTTGTCTGAAAGTAGCTGTTAACAACGACAATTTTATGTGACGCAATTAGTAATGCTCAATTGTTTTGAGGGTTTTGAAATTTTCATTTGTCTTCAATTAGTATGGAAAAAAGTAAAATCACAAAAATACTGAACTCGGAGGAAAATCAAATCGGAAAGTCCTTAATCACATGGCAAAATCAAATGACAAAACACATCAAAAACGAATGGACAAGAACTGTCATATTCCTGACTTGGTACAGGCATTTTCAAATGTAGAAAATGGTGGATTAAACCTGGTTTTATAGAGCTAAACCTCTCACTTTGTTGACAGTCTCATCAAATTCCGTTATATTTACAATGATGCGTGAACTAAACAGACATAATAAATAAAATAGTAAAAATATGGGTACAACAGTCATCATCGTGAAACAATTTTAAAAGGAACAATTTAACAGAACACAAAAACCTATATCTACAAACACATGCATTGTTTCGCATGTCTGACGTCAGAAAATTTTATACGTCACATATTTTTGTCGTTCAATGTTTAGACAAACAATTTTAAAATTTCACATGGGCAATGTTAGCATACAGGGTTAAAAATCAAAAGTATGGAAGAACTAGTATCTCAATTGTTTGTAAAACAATTGAAAGGTCTTTTCTGTAAAAGTGATGTTTTCGTAATGTACTGTGTACGACCTTTCGTTTGATATACGACTAGCATACCTTCTGAAACTTTTCGCTTTTTACACTTAATGACCTCATCCGCCTACATTTTCGAGATCGGAAGTATGATATATGTAACATAGACTTGATGAACTTTCATTTGATATGCGACAACGCCATGTTCTAGAAAGTTTGATTTTTGCATTTAATAACCCCTTCCAACTCATTTTTGGAGGTCAGGAGTTTGATATTTCAAATGTACACATCATGACCTTTCATTTGATATACAACAACCTTGTCTTAAAAGAAAATTTATTTTTTGCACTCGTTGACCCCACCCAACCAATTTTTTGGGGAGGTCAATTTTAAATGTACGCTTTATGTTCTTTCATTTAATATGCGACAACCTTACCATCTGAAAAATTTGAATTTTTGCATTAAATGACCCCACCCTCCCCCCTGGGATGAAAAAGGGGTTTAAAATTTTCATTTTTAAGTAGAGTTTTTAAGACCTTCAATTTAATATATCAGATGACCCCACTTGACAAAGTGCCAAAAATGAAGCAATATCAATTGTATAAATAGAACTTATGAAACTTACAAAGTAAATGCAAAACATGAAAATTTCAAATTTTTTTTTTTTTTTTTTTCATTGAATGTTTTTGGTATTTGGTCAAACATATAATCATGTTAAACTCTTCAATTTCATAAAATTTCAAGTGGAAACCTGTTGTTGGTTCAAAAATATATGCCTCCGCTCGCAAAAAATCAAACTGAATTATCTCTGAAACTACAGCAGATATCTCAAATCTGCTAAGTGATAAATGATCTGCAGTCGAATGACAACATAGTAGAAAAAAATTTGGGACAATTCCAAAGTTCATCAAGGTCACAATGAATCATCAAATATATAATGCAATATCAAACTTGAGAACCGTAAGTCGTAGAGACATGGGAATACCACCATTCAACTCAGGACCACTTGACCTTTCAAATATCACAAGGTCAAGGTCATAGTATACTGTGAAGGTCAAGGTGAAATTTCATCATGACCTGACATTGACCTCAAATTGAAGGTCTTGAATTACTGATCATCTTTGCAGTTTATAGTAGGTTGATATCTGTTACCTTTTAAAAGATATACACATGTTACTATACTTTTAAGAATTATGTTTATGTAACTTTTGAACAGACGGTCGGACATTTTTGAGTTTAATGTATGAAATGTAGACCTCGTCGAGAGGAACATTTTATACACAGCATGAATGCAGCTAACTCTTATCGTTTTCTTAATATGCAAGCTTGAAATTGCAGCGTAATTTTTTTTGCACTTGGTGACCTTTGACCTTGGGTGCAAATTGAAGGTCACATGAATTGAAGATTATTGGTGTAGGTCCCAAGTCTCTACGACTTCCCGTTCTCGAAATACAATTTTTCAAAATTGTGTATATTTTCCTAGAAAATAACTCCTTATAAGGGTAAACAACAAAATGATCGTAAATGTTTGTTAACATTGCCATCTGGTCTTGTACATGT